>BQKN01010779.1:0-11847 GCA_022839385.1 Asparagus kiusianus | reverse complement strand
GATGAGTTAAGGCGAATTTGACTTCCTCGGCTGGGTCGAGACCTTCGGGTGAACTTGAACGGTGTGAGTGCACACAGGCTAGATTACTGTTCAAGTTGGGTCACTTCGAGTAAAATTCAAACTTATGAAGGCCGGCTGCGTGTCTATTGGTGGGTCCCCACGCTTGCCCGCTAAGATGACGTTTTGCCTTCACACTCCCGCTTTGAGGTTCGGACTCGATAGCGCTTTTGATCCTATCCATCGATCCGATGGGGGATCGTGTCAGATCTTGGCCATTCACGCAGAATTTTGAACATCCCGCCTTGCTTGCGGCCGTCCAATTTGAACCGCAGAATCGAAGCCGTTTACTTCAGATAGTTCGGCGAATCTCGGCCGTTAAGATTCCGTATGTATAGCGTTTACCCCCTACAGGGGGAGTTACTTCGTTCAGATGCTCTTTTGCTTAAACTTTCTTAGAGAAAGTTCGTCTTTCCTGATTCGAGATGGCTTCGAGAATGGTAAAGCACGCTTCGAAAGGGAAAGAGGAGGCTGCTTAGCCGGAGCCCATCGTCCTCTCCGATGATGAGGAGGAAGAACCTACTCCTGTTTCTACCCCTCAACATTCTCTTGATGATGAAGAGATGATCCTCTTGATCCAGCCCATTGCCATGGTCCCCGCCAGTCAGGAGTCTGTCACCTCGATCCCTAGATCCGTGCACGGTCTCGTTGGCCAACTAGAGAATGCCATGAAACATGTGGTCTCCATTGTTAGCCTTGGCTGGGGGTCATATGCTGACTTCAAACCATTCCTCATGAACTACATAGCCAATCTTAGGTTCTTGGGTGGGGCTCGCGAGACTTCACGTCACCTAGTCAAGCTTCTTTGCTTTGAGCTGTGCCTGACACGCCTAGAGACTCTGTCGCGCACCGACTCAGAGCTGGACGTGGAGCGGTTCGTGACTCAGGCCCGTGCCAAAGGGGCATGTGAGCGGGAGATCCAAGAGAAAGACCTGTTGAACCAAGGGGCCCTTGTCTAGCATTTACTTCATCATCAACGCCTACTGCAGGTAGAAATCGACGCTTCAATCTCTACCATCGCCCGAATGAAGGCTCAGCTGATGGAGGAAAAGGCGACTTTGAGGGACTTGCAGCTCAAAAGCACGGACGTTCATGATGCTGTTGAAAAGGAGATGCAAACTTTCCAGGCGCTTCGTCAAGAGGGCTCTGTTGCTGCTGCTGTTTTTGAGGCCAAGATCCGAAAGGAGGCAGAAGACCAGGTTCGAGCTGATCAAGCGGAGAGGATGGCCAAGATCAAAGCTGAACTCGCCTTTCTGACCGAGATGGACTAGGACTGACGAGGGATTAGCCCTTAGGATCTCCTCATGTTTCTTCGTGTTGTTTTTGTTATAATTCTGTTTGAAAGATTTGTCGCCATCTTGTTTGAACGACTTGTCACCACTCTGACTGATGAATTATTATGCTTTTGGCTATTTAATGGTATGCACATATGCTCTCTTTCTCTCTTGTTTCTCTTAGGATTTTTTAGCAAATCCCCAGCTATCAACGGGTTTGACTTGCATTTACCGATTACTGTTTGAATCAGGCTAGCCATACTATTCCCCTCAGTATGATGAGTTGTCGAGTATTTTCTCTTAGGCTTAATACTAAGACTTCTGCTCTAACCCTTAACCGTTTGAGGCGTGGGTTTGAGTTAATTGTAACCGGCAGGTTGTAGTTTGGTTGTATCGTAATAACATAAACTAAAATGACCGTTACCTATGGGTGCGCCCGAAGGGTGTGTCAATGGGTTGTATCGTTTGGTAGGTCTGACTGTGTAGGTGAGATCATTCCATTGACAGCTTGACACTTTAGATGAGCTGGACCACTCGAGATTTGTCTTCGCGGGCGAACTAGGCCAAACAACCGAGCGGCTCAGGCGAGACTCATTTTCAATGACAAAGCGAGCTAGACATTTGCAGGCGAGTTTCAATTTCGCAGGCAAAATTTGAAATGCCGGAAGTCGAGCCATGTGTTCGCAGGCGAAATCCATCCTCACAGGCGGAGTTTGAATTGGCGGGAGGCGAGTCACGTGTTCGCTGGTGAAGCTTTGTGCCTTCCAGCTAAGGCCGCGTGGGCTTATCAGGTCGCATTAAATGCGATTTGACAAAGCGACGTCGTTTCTGTGTGCTTCGCTCGATGACAAATCATGGTCGTAGTTTCTGAATCCAGCTGTTAGATTTAGTCGTGAATTTTGGTTCGGGTTCTGGGTTTCGGCTTGCCCGACCCGTTTCAATGGTTCCTCTGTAACCGCCGAAAACCAAACTGTTAAGAGCGATCTGGGCCGTCAATTTTGATCGTGGCCACGTCTCTCAACCGCCAATGTCTCGTCTCTTGAGAGCGATTTGGGCCGTCGATTTCGATCGTGGCCACGCCCCTTAACCACAAGCGTCTCGCCTTTAAATAGGCTTCGTCTTTTTCCTTTGAGGACTACTGTGCTCAGGAATTTCTGCTTGTTCGAAATTTTTTTTAGAGAGAAAGAACTCCATCTTCGTTTCTAGCTTTTTGATATGACACCGAAAGCTAAGAAATGCGTCTCGAAGGGAAAGGGTCCCAGTCGCTATCCTGGTAGCGTCGCCGTCGGTACGGCTGCCAGCGCTCCTGGGACGCACTTGGGTAAGTCTAATGACTTTGCATTGACGACCGATGCTGGGTCGGGAAGATGAGCGCTGCTCATCTTCTTCAGTGGATTTTGCCATTTTTTGGGTAATTTTCCTAATCTGGGTGAAACTAGCCTTTTTCAGGCGGATCCTGCTTTCATTGGGTGGAGGCGACTTCTGCTTTGACAGGCGAAATCGGCTTTCATCGGGTGAAGGCAGATTCGGCCTTAACGGGCGAGTTCTGCTTTTGTCAAGCGGATTTGCCCTTTGTTAGGCGAATTCAACGCTTGTCAGGCGAAATTGGTTTCAACGGACGAGATTCGCCTGTTTGTGTGACTCGAGAGAGTTTCTGACCCCGAGAGTGGATTCTGTTCTAACTCTTCAGCTTTGATTTGCAGCCACTTTTTCTGACGAGGCCCTCCCGAAGGGCATGGCCATTGGTCTTGCTAGAGCTACGAGCTATATGGCGCCTCCCTGATTCCCTTTCCTTGATCCTGTGCCCGCGTTTATTGCCGACAAGCCGGATGAATTGATCAAGAGAGTAACTGATGGGCACCACTTGACATTGCGCGAGTTGACTGCAAATGCAGCGTTGACGGACGAGGCTAGGGCAGAGCTGAAAAAGTCCAAGTTCCTGTTTGGTGACGCCACTGTCGACCCTTTAGCTCTATTACTTAGGGAGAACAGGTGGCTCCGTGTTGTGGGTGGAGTCCATTACTACCTTTCCAGCATGCCGATGGGGTTTTCAATCGTCGAGTTGAGGTCGCTTGCGATTCTGAGAACAATGAACTGGGATCTGACTCCGACCTAAGATAGGGTGACCTCCGGTGTTTTCACGGGCTCGATGGCTGGGTACAGGGTCGACAGTTCCTACAAGCATGTGACCGCTCTGTGTCCCGGCCTGTTGTATAATGAGTTGCCCGTCAGGGAGATGACTGCGGTGGCGGATACCTTCCGTCACTGTTTCTTTCAGGCCTGGGGATAGTTTCCTCCGAAGGATTTTAGGGCTCCAGGGTGGATTTACTCGACGTCTGGTAGTAGTACCTGGTGGTCTAAGATCACCGAGTACATCTTGGATGAGAATTCCAACCTTGCAGGTTCAGAGCTGTATGTGGCTATCCGAGCCACTCAACATGGTCTGAAGATCAATGCTCCTCAGTTCCACAGTATTCTAGAACTTTATTGTCTAGATAGCGGTATGTTCTTCACTCCCAACTGTGAGCTTAACATAACTCTCCATGAGATGTACAACATGTCGGGGTTGCCTTTGGAGAGTTTTCCTTATGAATAGTACGTACCAGCTCAAGATGAGATTGACCACCTTTTGACCCGATTCCCTCCGATGGTGGAGACTCTATGGGAGCTGCTCAGCCACTACCACATATGCCTTAACACCTTAGGGGCAGTGGACCATAAAGGCAAGAAGAAGTGGGCCCCGGAGATCAGCCATAAGAACTGGGCTGACTACCTGTTCCCAAAAAATGATGTCAAGGGAAGGCCTACTCTGCCGCTGGATGAGAGTGACCAGGCCAAAGTGAAGAGGCAGATAGCCGAAGGGGGAGCTGCCGAAACCGTTGAGCATGACGAGGGTGGGTTCAAATTTGGAACGATTTTCCACTCGTTCCATCATCAGGCCAGGTCCCCTATATCCAGAAAGGCTCTATTCGTGGGGTACCTCATGTTGTGGTTGAAGAGGTGCGTGGTTCCCACTCATTCCTTCAAGGCGCTTCCCGTGAAGGTCATCTATCCTATGGTTCGTTTGGCCTACGAGAGATCCTATGCGCTAGTGTCGGTGATGGTGGCATGCATCCATCGGGGACTTCGTATGTTGACGGCCCAATTTTGTCGAGTTTCACACACTGAGGAGGGGGAAGGCGAAGTCGCTAAGACTCATAATCCCAGAGTAGGGCTGCCGTACACCTATTTGATGGCATGGTTCGTTTACCACTGCGAGTGCTTGATGATTACCCCAGCGACTCTCCAGGAGGGAGGATTCGTCTCGTTCATCCAACATCTAGAGAAATGCTCCTGGAAGTGTAGAGGCATCCTCGACATGAGGAAGACGCTGTCTCACTTCGGTCATTACAATTTTCACTGTTCCCCTGCTTCAGCGGCGGAGGGTATGGCGAGTCTCTTCGGGACGTATCGACGGCGGACCACCATACCGTCCTCTCCGTGGCGCCTTTCGATGGTTGGTGAATATCCGACCGGGGTATCACATCATGCGAATAGGCTCCCTGTGCTACCTTGAGTCCTACGTTCCTTACAGGTTTGCTCGTCAGTTTGGGTATGACCAACTGTACACGTAGGAAACATTAACCCTTACTTGCATTATGATGGAGGGTTAGTGGATGGCGCGTGTTTGCGGAGAAAATTGATTGTTTCATTGTGGGATTCATTACAAACTTAAAACGTTTACAATGAAAACAAAAATTATTCTTTTTATAAGACCTTTACACAATGAAAACAAAACAAAAGTACAATTCTCTTCAAACAGCGCAGAGATCGTTTATCGGTCTTCTGCTTGCGTGGGATCTTGGCCTGTGATGGGGATGTTGATATCCGTAGACCACCGTCGATCAGATCTGATTGCTGAAAAATCGGGCAGAGCTTCGTTGATTCGTGAAGGAATCAAGAAACCGTAGTGCTTATCTTGGCAACAGCGAGATAATTGCTCTTCTTAAGATCACCAAAACGAGGTAATCTTAAGGAACGAACACGAGAATTGTAGATCTGACGAGCTCCTCTTCTTTATGCCAACGAACTCGATCCGATCTCTCCTCCTCCTCTCTAAAATTTGTGCACCTTCAGTCTTCAGTCCGGCAGGGCTTCACCAACTCTCAAAAATTCCAGATCCAAAAAAATAAGGGCCCTGGGGTTGTATTTATAGGCTCCGGGGAATCCAGGCGGTTAACGTCGAAAACGGCTCAAAACAGCTAAAATCAGCCAAAAACAGCATCCTGGGGGTTGCGAACACCCGTGGGTGTCGGTGTCTCGGCCTGGCCGAGACACTCGTGGGTGTCTCGGCCTGGCCGAGACACCAGTGAGTGTCTCGGTTTGGCCAAGACACCTCTGAGTGTCTCGGCCTGGCCGAGACACCAGTGAGTGTCTCGGGTATTTTGATCTTAACTTTCTCATATGACCTCCAAATGACCTGATCCAAGATGCATTGGAAAAAAAAGCGATCTACAACTTTCATGTTTTTAGTTTCTTCATATTCGAATCAGATCATGTCAAAATCGTCATTCTTCTCCGAGATACCAACACTGTCTCGTAGTTTGTATTATCTTTGGTATTTTGGCTTTAACTTTCTCATATAATATCCAAATGGCCTGATCCAAGATGTATTGGAAAGATAACAAGGAGATCTACAACTTTCATGTTTTGCATTTCTTCAGATTCAAAACGGATCATGGGCAAAATCACTCTATAAGTTCCAAGATGCCTTTGGGTGTCTCGGCTTGGCCGAGACACCTCTGGGTGTCTCGCCGAGGCCCGGGACGTAGTCCTGCGTGTTCCGTTCGTTTTTACCGTATCTTCGTCGTTCGAACACGGAATCATGCGATTCAAGATGCGTTGGAAAGCCGTCAAGAATATCCACAAGCTCCCATAATTGAATCATATGTAAAGTGGACAAGACATGAGAGGTGCTCCGCCTTTTGCAAGTGATGCGGGGTTCCCAATCAGCTCGTGTTTCCATCATTCCGAAGTTCCTTCGTTTTGCATGGTCCGTCGACTCACTTCATGTGTTTGTCATCGTCAAATAATCTCCGGTGACTCGGATAGTGACATTCATCATCTTCTCTCTGTCTCAAGCCGTGTGCGGGGACTTATAGGTAATTTTTGACGCCTACAGCGCGCAGGGGTGGTTCTGGACCCATGCCGGCGGCACCAACGCGCATTTTGAACTACCTACAAAGGATCGTGACCTTCACCATATGCTCCTATATTACCGGTGGTATCAGGGTGCCAGTGCTAATCCTGAGGGCTTTCGGTTCTAGAGTTCTTGCCTGGCGGAACATGGGCGTCGCCCAAGGACAACTCCACACCCCTCCAGGCGGAAGGGTCGCCAGAACATTAGAGAGTGGTTTTCGGAAGTCCCTATCAAGGACACCGAGGACCTTTACATGGGTTTAGGTGAATTCGGGTCATTTGAGACTCAAGCTTCACCTCCTTGCCCTTCGCTGGACCCTACCGGTAGGCGGAGAGAATCAGATGAGCTGACCCGAGCGGGTGAACGTCTAGAACAGGTCCAGGGAACGATAGCTGGACGGATGGGGACGCCCGTTCTATCTCCAGGTAGTTCGCTCCTCTCTAAACGATAACGGGAGGCCATGGCTGGCAGCTCAAGGGTAGAGGCGGCCAAGAAGGGCCGTCACGAGGAGGCGGCTGAGGCTACCAGAGTGACAAAAGGCCAGGATGACGCTACTCCTGTGCTAATTCCTAGAGTGACTACACCTATGACTGGGGCCACTACGCCTGCTCTGTTTGCCGCATCAGGGACGGTCCCGATAACTTCGGAGGTTGTTCCCCCGTCATCTGATGTGGGGGCAACAGGCGGTGGCCTCAACGACTTCAATGATCATACCAGAAGGTGGCCTTTAATACTGTAACCTCGGGTGTAAGGTTGAATCTGTACTACCTGACATTTGTGTTGACTTAATGCAGGTACGGTTAAGAGAGTGATCTCCATTCCTTCTGACGAAGAGGAGGGGACTAGAGATGAAGCGGAGCTCAGCGACACAGGTAAGAGTAGGGTCGAACATTATTGATCTGCCTATGCTGAACTACCAATGAGGCTCTCGTCAGGAGTTATTATTAACCTTCTTCCTGTATTTATAGCTGATCTACCCCTTGAGGCCATTGGTAAAGAGGATCTTCCCTCTTGGGTGGGCCAATCAACTAGAGAGAGGGATGAATTAGAGGAAGAAGATGGTGCCTCGATCCTTGAGGCAATGTCGAGCAAGGAGGAGGCATCAGCTCATGGAGAAGTGTCAGACCAACAAGGAGAAGTCCCCATTTCTGAAGAAGCATTGGTTGGGGGCGAAGCATCAGTCCAGGAGTCTCCGACCCGAGGGGAAACATCCACTCGGCTGGTGGTTGATTCCTCGTCCTTGGTGATCATCAAAATTGCGGTCAGATCTGTGGCCGAGATCCCAACGACATCAGTCGGTGTCTCGGTCTTAGTGGAATCTACCACCACCTCTGCTGCCATGGCTACTAACGCTCCGGTGACGTCTGCGGTCGAGGAAGCTACTCTCTCTCCTTTGGCTCGTTCTCGCAAGAGGGCGGTGGATCGAGCCCTTGCTAACCTCAAAGATACCCTTGCTGACAGCGTCAAGCTGGCATTGGAAGAAAGTTGTCCTTTCGATGAGTTTAATGAGGCTCTTGACTATCCCATGGGCTTCTTGATCAAGATGCTTGGTGTCTTCACTGCTAATCCGTATTTCAAGCGTTTGGAGGAGGCAGAGTGAGCTATTAGTTAGCTGCTCGCTCTTCGCGCCATGGACTCTGAAATCCTTCATCTTGCGTCCGGTGAAGTCCAAGCGGTATTGGAGGAGTGTGATCATAGACTGGAGGAGACAATGTCATTAGAGGTGAGGCTAACAGAAGAACTAGCGCACGTTACGGCCGAGGACGAGCGAGTAAGCCGAGAGCACCAAAAAGCCGACTCCGGTATCTCTCGCCTATCTTCGGAGATAGTGAAGACCAAACAAACCTTTGCTAACGCGCAGGCCTTATTAGTCACCTAGGAGAAGACTCGCGAACAACTGATAGGGGAGTTGGAGGAACTCGGATCTCGACGACAGCTGGTCGTTGACGCCATTAAGGAGAAAGGCTGAGCCCTCAAGGAGGTAAGGCACACTATCCAAGACTTGGTTTCACGCTCTGAGGAGGATATTCACCGAGAGATCCTGAAGAGGCTCGAACTCAAGCATGCTGAAGAGATTCGTGAGGTGGAGTCATGGTTGAGGGATTTGTAACTTTATTCTGATTGTATCGTTGTATTCAAACTTCTCTTAATGAATGGAATCGTGCTTTCGTCTCAGTCATTATTCCTCTTATTCTGTGTGCACGCGATTTTTCTTTTTGTTTTTTCATTGTTCACAATGGGCGAGGTTAAGTTAACCGTCGGTGGATTCGCGCCAGGTGAGTTTTGGCAACCGGTGAATTTTGGCTGCATGCGAATTTCAACTGCAGGTGGAATTAAGACTAGTCGAATCTCAATTGGGTCCAACTTCTAGGCGAACTTGAGAGCGATGAAGACTCTGGCTGTAGCTGGACTTGGACTTGGTAGGCCAAAGTGATGCACGAGCCTAGGCTATCAGGCGAACTCAAGCCATGCGAGCTTGAATGAAGAATTCGACTCGTAGGCAGGCTTCACTTTTAGTGGGCCAGGTGTCTGTTCGTGTATTAATACACTCGCCAGTTAAGACGATGTGGGCACATCGCTTCACATTAAAGGTGACGTAGTGGTGGGCTCTCTATTTTTCACACCCGATCCGAGCCGTTGGCTAGAGATCATGCTTAAAACCGCAGATCTTGACCGCTCACACGGGATTTTGGATCGTTCGGCCTTGCTTTCGACTGTCCAGTTTGAACTTGTAGACGGTAAAAATTACCACGGCAGACTAACGAATAAATTCGCCCACAAGTCAAGACCATCCACTTAGATGAAGAATAGAGTGTAGCCATGAAACGGGCCCGATGACACACCTGGGCCCTCACACGACAAGTCACATGGGCCCACTAGTAGAGTGAATCCGCCCTCATGAGCCAAATCCGCTCGCAGGGGCCAAATCCGCCCTCATATACCAAACCCGCTCGTAGAGGGCCAAGTCCACCTACGTGAGTCGAAAGCCGGGTTTCCAGGGACAAGCCTCCCCTATTGCCTGCGATGCGAAGGGAGAGAGCACAGTGCTCCAGACTCATCAAACGGCCGTCCGTAATTCAAGCGAACAAGACAGGCGCCGGACCGGCGTGCATACTCATAAATGCGGGTCGCCTCACCCATCAGAGTCGGGAGCCGGAGCCGTCGGCATACAGCAAGCTACCCAAACCCACTCGGGTACGAAATATCCATTCTCCCACTCCTATTGAGGCATAGGGAGAGGGCACAGTGTCCCAGGACCGTCAAGCGGTCGCCCGATGGCTCAGGATGTAAGTGAGCGGACATGCATCAGAGCAGCCCGCACCCTCATAAATGTGGCTTACCTCACTCGTCCAAACCGAGAGCAATAGCCGCCGGTGCTCGATGAGCTGGCCAGATCCACTCAAGTATCTGGCAGGCGCTGTCACAGATACGAGGAGAGGCTTTCCCACTCCTGCACGACGTGACACAACATGCGGCTCCTCGAATGACCGCTTGCAGCACAGAGGAATAGCAGGATGTCTCTGAACAATGTATGGTCACATCCCATAATTCCAGGAACAGCCAAACTGTCTCTCTCCCATTTAAAGGCTTCTTTCAACAACCCTAAAGGGGATCGATCGATTGATCAATCAAAAGAGGGAGGGGCTTCTTGCATATCCTTGCATTACAGCGCCATCTCTTAGCTCCGAGCCCTGATCGCCGGCGAGCCAGAAGAGACGAACTCCCTCACCCTGAGCTTCTACTGAGTACTGAAGCTCTCCGACAACCTCAGTCGAATCGTCCAAGGGAAGCAGACTCGGCACGAGCATCGAACGAAGCATCCTGTAGCTACCTTAAAGTCCCCACGATTAAACAAAGAGGGCCTTCCCTCTGCTTCTGTTGTAATCATTTGATTATTAGTTTGTAATAAGCCTTCTTATCAATACAAACGAAGCTCCCTATTTTCGGGAGATCAAAAATTACACCTACAGAAGATGACGACCACAGTGGGAGAAGCTGTTTCCTCAAACAAAATGGTGGTAGCTCAGTTCGACGAGGTTACTGTTGGGACGATGGTGGAGTCCCTAGAGATCGAGTTTGACCAGGCCAAGTACGAAGAGTACTTGTCTTCCTCCTCTTTCGTTGGCGAAGCGTCCCGCAAGCGCCACAGAGTCGTGTGCAGGAGCCGACCTCAGACGGTCAAAGCTCTCGCGCCAGAAGGCTCTACCCAAGTCTCGACGGGGAAATCCATCCCAAACTCTCTCGAGGCCGAGTCCCAGATCGAGAGTATGGGGGGAGGGTCTACTAGGTGGGTCACCAAATGACCCTTGGTAACACCCGTCACGAAGGAGACACCAGTTCATTCCGACACAAGCCACACTGCCACAGCCCGTGCGGATGCTCTCCCCGCTGGAAGATCTAGCCAACAGCGACGACAGACGCTTGTCGGACAGGAAACCCAAACCTCCGCTTCACATAACGGCCTGAATTACCATACAGGCCCGAGAAGCGTCAGACGAGAGGACAACTCGCCCAATATCGGGAGGCCCTCCAAATCAGGAGCGCCAGCCAAAAAGGACGGGGCCACCCGCTCAGGTGGACTTCGCTTCTCAGGTCACATCCCTGACGCGAATAAACCATCCCAAGCGAGTTGGCCTACCAGAATAGGAAAATCCTCTAAGGCTGGCGAACCTCGCCATGATCCTTTGGCGGATAAACGCAAAGGCAAGGAAGTAGACGACACTTCGCGAACCCGCTCGTTCAAACGAAGGGTCAAAACTCGCCTACACACTGGAGTTCGCCCAAACGCGAAAACTCACCCGTCAAGGCGAGATCACCTAACTCCAGCACCACAGCATTGTAGGCGTATAAAATTGCCTATAGGTCCCTTATCACAGCTCGACGACGCCAATTCAACAAACGGATCATCGGGCGACGTATCCAAACAAAGCTGTTATCCCACAACGCCGAAGCCAAACAATATGCGACGAAGTGAACTAACGAGGCTAACGAACCGCACGCCAACAATCCATTAGCACGCGGAATGAAGCCAATGGTTCGAGGAGTCAACGAGTCATCTAAACAAGAGCGAACTCGGATGAACCACGATCGAATCAAGATCGGTTTCGGACTCGAACTCAGAAGCGGATTAACTGCCATATCTGGAATCAAGTCAACGAATCGATTCCAAACCAAGACAACCACAAAACCGAATCAAAGTCCAAATCAACAACGAATCGGAACCCGAACGACGGAGCCCGAACAACAGACGAAACGGACAACACCCGGGGAACTCGGCCATGGCCGAGCCACCCCAAGGTGGCTCGGCCCAAGCCGAGCCACCCTGAGGTGGCTCGG
>BQKN01010772.1:0-10012 GCA_022839385.1 Asparagus kiusianus | reverse complement strand
AAAATTTTTATCACAAAGTTGACTAATGCTTAGAAGATTATATTTTAAACCATCTACTAATAAAATGTTAGCAATTAATGGTTTGTCAATATTACCTACTTTTCCAACACTAATTACTTTATCTTTGTTTTTATCTCCAAAAGTCACAGTTCCTCCCTTTTTGTATTGAACTGAAGACAACATTTGAGTATTTCCTGTTATGTGTTTGGAACATCCACTATCTCGTATCCACTTTTATTTTTGACATGTAAGTATTGGTACCCTTTTATGTTGGGTCCATTGGATTAGCCTTTAGGAGTCCAAATCCACTTGGAATTTGGTTTCCCCTTGTTAACATAAATATAATTTGTGGAATTGCATATGTTTTTCTTAAAATCTAAAATATAAATATTTCTTTCATACAAACTAGTGTTTTTAGGCACCTAAATAAACATAGATAAAGCATGAGTATTCCTTGATAAAAGTGTATGGAATTTACTAACATTTTTAGTCAAAGAAGATGATGCATGATGTGTTCTAGTAACATAATCATTCTTTTTATGAACATCTCCTAAACCAAACTTTTGATTAGAAAACTTTTAAAAAGATAATAGATCAGTTAAGTCTTCTTTTTCTTTGTTGAACTTATTTACATTTAAAAACAATTCTTCATATTTGAGTTTAAGTGAAGCCATATTTTTATCTAAATATGAAATTCTATTTTTCATAATATTACATTTAGATTTAAGATAAACATTATTTTTAGTTAATAATTTATTTTTAGAAAATAACTTATTATTTAATTCCTTCAATTCTTCAACTTGTGAAGAGTTTGAGAAACTAATTCTAAATTTAATATTTCATTTTCATTTTTCAAAAATTTATAATTAGCATTTAAATCCTTAAATTTAATAAAAAGTACATTAAAAGATTCTAATAATTCTTTATTGTCTAAGGATTCAATTACTTCATTTTCTTGTGCCATGAAGCACATGTGTACAGATTCTTCTTTTTCTTCTTCTTCGTCATCGTATGATGAATTATCGCTATCATCCCAAGTCACTGTCAAAGCATTCTTCTCCTTCTTCTTGAAGTTGTTGAAGTTGTTGGAATTGGTGGACTTTAACTTTAACTTAAGAAGTGGACAATCCTTCTTTATATGTCCTGACTTATTGCAATTAAAACACAAAGAAGAATCATTAGCATACTTAAATTTGTTTGATTTATACTTACCTTTATTTAGAAATCGTTTGAATTTCTTTGTTATCAATGCAATATCATCATCATCTCTTTTAGTTTCTTCGGTATCAGAGGAATCATTTAAAGGCAAGTATCTTCTTGTTCTTTGGTTCATCATCCTTCTTTTTATCTTCAAGTTAAACTTCATATGTCATAAGATTTTCAATAAGGTCCTCTACAGTGAGGGTTGAGAGATCGTTGGCCTCTTTAATTGTCGTAGTCTTCTTCTCTCATTTTGGAGTGAGTGCTCTTAAGATTTTCCTCACCATTTCAACTTGAGTGTAAACTTTGCCAAGTGCAATTAAGGAGTTCGTAATATTTGTAAATCTTGTGAACATCTCCGTTATGGTCTCATTGTCCTTCATGTTGAATAGTTCGAACCTGTGAAGAAGAACAAAAAATTTTGATTCTTTAACTTTATTAGTTCCTTCATGTGTTACCTCAAGAGTGTGCTAAATTTGATGTGCTAATGTAGAGGTAGACACTCGATTGAATTCATTCTTGTCCAAGGCACAAAACAGTGCATTCGTTGCCCTTGAGTCCAGATTCACATCTATTCATTAAACAACTATCTATTCAGCGTGGAGTGGTTGACTTTGTAAATCCAGTCTCTACAATGTTCCAAAGGTTGTAGCTAAGTGATTGAAGGTATATCTTCATCTGACATTTCTAATAATTGTAATTTGTTCCATCAAACAGTGATGGTCGCTATGTGGAATGTTCCTCTTTGAATTGTGATATATTTATTGTTGTCATCTTTCACTGTGCTCTGATACCAAGTGTAGGATATGCGGAAGCACACACTAAACACTAGGGGGGATAGTGTTTCTTTTAAAAAAAATTCAAGATGAGTTATAAATTGTAAGAATAAATGACAACAATCACAGAAATTTAAACAATCACAAACACAAGAGATTTATACTGGTTCCACCAACCCGGGTGTACATCCAGTCCCTAAGCAAATCCCGCTTGAGATTTCCACTATGATTTTAAACCAATTATAAATCAAAACCAAACCTGACCAATTTGCAATTCCCTATAAATTGCAAACAATCTCTTAACCAAGAGATCTTCTCTCACACCCGAGAGAAAGCTTATTTGAAGAAAGTACACAAATTCCTATAAACCTTGAAGTCTTGGTGAAGTGCAGCAGTAGCTTAGAAACTTTTTTTAATCTCTGAATATTGCCTAAATAATTTTTTTTTGTATGATGAAGATCAATGGTTATTTCAGAAACTCTCTTTTATGGAAACTTAGACTGAAATTCTGAAAACAAGAGAGTGAATTTGCATAAAAATTGAATATTATGGGTATGAACATTGGTGGCAAATTCTAAACTTTAATACCTACTTATAGCCTCTAAAAAGACACAAATTTAAACTCAATTAACGTCCAAAAACGGCTATAAAACAGTCACTTATTCAAATTCTGAAAAATTAGAAAACTGTATCTATAGTCGACTATAAGTCTTAGTAGTCGACTACACCGAGTCTAAACATACTCTGTGAAGTCATATAACTACTTAGTAGTCGACTACTTTTGTCAATGGTTGACTACACTTTAATTTCACAAATTCTTGAATTCTGTCTAATAGTCGACTACAATGTGTATTAGTCGACTAGACTGTAAAATCACAAAATCTAGAATTCTGTCAAAGGCTTAATTAGTCGACTACTATTTGTATTAGTCGACTATACTGTAAAACAACATAATCTGATATTTTGACTAAGGCTTGAGTAGTCGACTACTATTGTTATTGGTCGACTACTAAGGGGTAAATATGAGATATATGATGTATTTTGAGACTCATTCTTTATCTATAAACTCTAATGGTTAACATAGGAGATTTCTATAGTTAACCACACACTACGTATGTGTTAGTGTGATCTAATACTATGTGTGTGTATGTGTTGTGAGTGATCAAGGCTTGTACATAGATCTAAGCAAAGAAAATGTAAAAATTACATTTTGACATTTACGCATATGTTCTTCTTTGCTTCATGTTGCCTTGAACTCATCCTGCACTTTGTTTACATATATTGAGCATATTTGATGTTGATATTTGCATTAATATGTTAGTTTATATATAATACACATAGTATATAAATTATTATCATCTAAACTATATATTGGGGACAATATATCCAACAGGCGTATGTAGACGACTTTATGGTGAAATCCAAATAAGCGTCCGCCCATATTTCAGACCTGGACGAGACCATCTCCACCCTCCGGTGTTATCGAATGAAGCTCAATCCTGCTAAGTGTGCATTTGGAGTACAATTAGGAAAGTTCCTGAGGTTCATGGTCACCCAGAGAGGCATAGAAATCAACCCTAAGAAGATAGCCGCCATAGAGTGACTACCAGGGCCGCTCACCTTGAAAGACATTCAGAAGTTGAATGGAAAGATTGCGTCTCTAAGCCGATTCCTCTTGAAATCCGTCGAGAGGATCCTCCCATTCTTCAAGATTCTCAGGGGTACCGAGAATTTAAAGGAGAGTATGAACTGAATGTAGTGCAGCATTTCAGGACCTCAAAACTTATTTGAGTACTAAGCCACTGCTGAGCCAACCCACAGGAGGAGAGACATTATACTTATACATGGATGTCAGCTTTGTTCTCATTCGAGAAGAAGAGAACATTCATAATTCTGTCTACTATGTAAGCCAGATCTTCAAAACAGGCGAGCTAAACTATCCCATTATAGAAAAAGCTGCCTTTGCCCTCATCATCACCGCAAGAAGACTTCATCCCTATTTTTAGGCTCACGTCATCTTTATCAGGACGAGCCTGCCTTTGAAGAAAGCACTGAGTAGCCCTACAACATTAGGAAGGATGGTTGCCTAGGCAGTCGAACTTAGTGAATATGACGTCTAATTCAAGCCCAGGACAACAATCAAAGCTCAAGCTTTGCCAGACTTCTTGATTGAATCGACTTCCCTAAGTGATGAGCCAAATCCCCTTTTTCCATCTCATCAGCCAACACCTCCAGCACTTCCAGCAGTCCAAGCATCTGCTCCACTAATCTGTCACACCTTGGAGCATGATTCACCTGAGTATATCTCATGGTGGTTATTGAAAGTAGATGGATCCTCTGGAGAAGGTGGTAGCGAAGCAGGGGTGGTCTTGCGAAGCCCTAATGGGTCGATGCATGAGCATTCCATTTCCTTCAACTTCTCGGCGTCAAACAATAAAGCTGAGTATGATGCACTCCTTACGGACCTTCGAGAAGCACAAGCATTAAAGGCAGAGTGCCTCTATATTCTAGCCGACTCACAATTAGTCGTCCATCAAGTCAATGGACGATATGCAACCAAGGGCTCGAGGATGACCTTATATCTTAAAGATGCTAAGGAACTCTTGACAAGCTTCTTGGAGTTTATAATTCAAGTCCCTCACTCTCTCAACGCTTGAGCGAACGCCCTCTCTAAGCTTGGAGCAACAATTTTGAGAATTAGCTTGGGACTTGTCTACACTGACACCCTCGAATAGCCTAGTATCTCCAAGCTAACCAAGATTATCATGGAAATAGAAGCATATGTGGTTACCCTGTTGGCTGGATCCAATCATCCTTAATCTAACCTAGGGTATTATACCCGAAGATCCAACCAAAGCCAGGCATTTACAGAGGATTTCTTGCTGTTATCTCATGATCAATGACCAGCTTTACCGGATTTCTTACTCTAACAGTGGTGTACGACCTTACTTGCGATGCCTTCGGCCACCAGAGGCCAACTATGTTCTCAAGGAAATATATGAGGGCACATGTGAAAATCATCCTGGGGCCCGAACCCTTGCACAAAAAGTCATCCGCCAAGGGTACTATTGGCCAACTATTCTAGCAGAGCCGAGGCGACTAGTTTCTCATTGCCAAAAAGTTCCAGCTTTTCTTGTCCATCCCTCGAGCAACGACCACCGAGCTGACTTCCATCCTGAGCTTGATACCTTTCGCCCAATGGGGACTGGATCTACTAGGTTCTCTTGCCCAAGCCTCCAGGCAGAGGAAATTTCTCATCATAGCAATTGACTACTTCACCAAATGGATTGAAGATGAACCACTAGCCAAGATCGGTGAGAGCAACCTCACGAGCTTCGTATGGAAGTCCCTAGTTTGTCATTTTGGCGTACCACGGTCCTTTGTGACTGACAACGGTACCCAATTCGATAGCGGAGGCTTCCGCAGATTTTGTGAAGAATACGACATTCACCTTAAGTTCTCCTCCGTCACCCATCCCCAGTCCAATGGACTTGCAGAAGTTGCCAACAAATGCATCTTGCGAGCATTAAAGAAGAAGGTGGATGTCACAGTTGGGAACTGGGTTGAAGAGTTGCCTAGCATCCTCTGGTCATATCGCATACCCTACAAGAACTCAACTAAGGAGACGCCATTCAAGCTAGCCTATGGCACTAAAGCAGTCACTCCCGTCGAAGTAGGCATGCCGAACATTCGACTACAATACTTTGATGAGGACTCAAACTTAGAAGGACTTCAGATTGGGCTTGATCTCCTAGATGAGACCCGAGAGAAAGCATTCTGGATCCAAGTTGCCAATCAACAACTAGTCACCCGTTACTACAACAGTAGAATCCAACCAAGAAGATTCAAGGTTGGTGATCTAGTCCTCCGCAAAACTACTTTCAATAAGGACACTCGGAGAGGTAAGCTAGCTTCCAACTAGGAAGGCTCCTACATAGTCCTAGAAGAGCTGCGAGTTGTTACTTATTGACTAAGGGCTCCAGATGGGAGAGTCCTCCAACATCCCTGGAATGTCGAGCATTTGAGACGATATTTTCAATAATATTGTAAAATTTATCAATAAAATTGTTATTGAAACTAACTCAACTTTTGTCTTGCCCTCTTGTAGTACCTGATCTATGCAGGGATACTAAGCTTTTGGTACATTTTCAAGAATAAACCCAAGACACTAACCATATGGTCGACTCCCACAGTCGCCTCTCAGGCACTATAGGAATGTTAAAGACCTAAACGTCTATGTAAGACATAGGAACTCAACCCCAGGGTTGACGTTTTGCCTAATTACCCCCAGGGCGGCCCTTCGTAGGGCGAAAGACATTGTCGACTTCAGTAAGTTCTAGGCATCTACATAAGCCCTGGGCACCCAACCTCAGGGTTGCTATTCAACCAAAGAGCCTTTGGTGTTATTATGAATAAACCTAGGCATGAAGTTTATTAGTTCAACTAATCTTCAATAGAAAAACTTGGGCATAACAAATTGCCAAGTCTTTGTCGATCGAAGGCTCGAACACTTGGCCAACGCGAAGGCACATAATGAGCAAGTCGTCTCGACCCTCTCATCGGGTCTTTCAAATCTAGAAAACTGATCCACAACCATTACTTGGTTCTTTTAGTTGAGAACAAAGCTAAAATCTAGAAAAATAATAAGGGATAAAAGAGGGCAGACTCCCAAGATGAGCAGAATCAATCTTTATTCCAGCAAAGCGAATTACAAAGCCTTTTTACAATACCCCTGCCAAAATATTTACTAATTATGTTGTTATTTACAAAGAAAGAAAAAAAATAGTCACAAGCCCTCAACCCTCCTGGCTTGAGGTACCAGTCTCCCCTGCGGCGGCAGTCTCGGCAGCGGTAGTAGTTCCTTGAGCGGCAACAGTCTCTGTAGGGATCTCGGTAGCATCAGGAGAAGGAGAAGGGCCTTCTTCAAACTCATCTCCATAGGAGTTGGGATTGAAAGTGATTTCCTCATCCTTTTCTTCATAGCCTTAGTCACCATAGGAGCAAAGCCATCATCATCCGCTTCAAAATGTATTAGGTGAAGAGGATGATATTTAGGTTGTGGGATAGGGCATGGTGTTGATTGAGGAATGTTCTCCACTATAGCCTTCTCCATGGGAACCAACACCCATAATGCACTAATTTGCACAGAAACGAATTTTTGAGTCGTGCCATTAACATTTGAGTTGTTCACATGATTTGCCATTTCACCTACAAAAAATAAATGCAAAGATAATGTTTTAGTGTTTTGTGCACAGAAAATTTTTTAGTGCTTTATTCATAAGATATTGTCTAACATTTGCTTTCTAAAAGATGAGTGGAAAAGCATGCTCCCACTGTGGCCGCTAAAAATTTGTATGTGTTGGAATGCCCGATGTGTATATATATTTTTTAAAAATTCAAAGTGATGCTAATATCCATCAGAGGAGAAATATTATTTGGATAGATTAATCTCTTCTTGACCAAGCCGTATCATCAATCTTAAGGAGAGTAGAGCAATCCCTAAATATTTACTTCTTAGATACATATTAGTATCACTTTGTTTGTAAAAAAAGGTTGTGAGGTGCATGCTTCTAGAAATTTATTTTTCTGTTAATTACTCTTATTAAAAGAAACCCTAGGTTAATATAAAGTGAAGAATTAAATAGACATTAGAAATCAAATATAGAGAGATATTTATTTTATTATCTTTCTAATGTTTTACAAAATTTAGGAGATAGAAGATGAGATCTAGGGTCTCCAGACAATGTTTTCAACCCCTCCTCCCTTTCAAATAAAAATGCAGAGGACCTTGTCATTGCTGTTTTAGACTCAAGGCTCTCTTTCTTTTCGATCTCTTAGCCTTCTCTTTATCTTTTCTATTATTCTTTGTTATTGTGTCCATCCTTCTCTGACGAAAGTAATGTCTATTAATAGGGATGGCTAGAGGAAGTTATCGCTAAGTGTTGAAAAAAGATTGGTGGGGGAGTTATGATAACTTCATTATTGAAACTTTCTTATCAAGATTGTTGCGCTTATTTAACATAACGAACATTTTCTTAGTTTTCACTTTTTATGTGTCTATCCACTAATCTTTTGTGTTTTTTAAAATAGATGTTATAGGGAGCCTATACATGTTCAAGCTAAAATTAGGTTTGTATGGGGGTGAGTATCATCAAGTTAGATTTTATTGCTAAGGCTTATGATCACATGGCAACACCAATGTATCGAAATTGACATGCACCCTCGAGAATTTGGTTAATATGAAGTGGTGAGGCATGTGTTTTTTGTGTTGGATTAACAGAGGGTGCATATACTCTCAAATTTACATGAGGTGCTGTCATCCTCACATTTGTTTTTATTTATATGAGGTACTATTCCTCACATTGATTTTGATTTATATGATGTACTATCTCTCACATTGGTTTTGATTTATATAAGGTATTATCATTCTCATAGTAGGTTTCATTGATAAGGCTTGTTGAACTCATCAAATTTGATAACTACAAGGGGAAGACGTGCCTCTCTTAATTAATTAATATGGAGGGCCTACCTTCATTAGTTTTGATTTATATGAGGTACTATCCCGCATATTGGTTTTGATTTATATAAGGTGTTATCATCCTCACAACAGGTTTAGTTGATAGGGCTTGTTGAGCTCATCAAATTTGACAACTACAAGGGGAAGATGTGCTTCTTTGAATTAATTAATATGGAGGGCCTACATTCATTGGCTTTGATTTATATGAGGTATTATCCATCATATTGGTTTTGATTTATATGAGGTACTATCATCATCATGATAAGTTTCACTAGTAACACTTGTTGAGCTCGTCAAATTTGATAATTGTGAGGGGAAGGTGTGCCTCTTTGAATTAATTAATATAGAGAGCCTACGTTAACTTGTATATGAGCTGTAGGTATGCTCAGGTTGATTTCACTTTTAAAGCTTATCAAAAGGTATTAAACCCTTTAATTAATTAAGCTTGTGGCTTGTTGAGACATAAAATTTTTGTGCGCCTACACATACATGATCGTTTATAGATATGCATCATTTTCCTAAATGAAATCTAATAATCCAATGATTTAGGTTTTGTAGCAGTTACAAAACAAGTTTAACCATCACATCAAAATATGCTTACTTAACAAATCGAAAATGACAATATCATCAAGTCTAAGAGACCATGTAACAATTTGTATTCTTAATCTCATAGGTGACAAGTCCTAGAGAATAAATATACAGTCTAATGCTACACACATCAGTATGTGGGCTTGTGACATACACTAGGGAATCACTATTCTTGGTGGCTAAGACCCACCACCACATCTCACATATTATTGTCATGCATAATAACCTGTTATAATATTGCTATTATTTACAAGTTATAGGCTGAACACAAATTTAAGAAAAAATCTAAGTTAGATCACATCTTTAAGTAAGTGACCATCACAGTGCATGGTCTAACAATACAATTCTAAGGATAATATAACACACAACTAGATTTTTGACTTTTAGCGACGGACAAATCCGTCGCTATAAGTCGATATTCCGTCGCTAAAACTTTTAGCGACGGAAAAAATAAAATTCCGTCGCTAAAAGTTCGACGCTATTACAGGGGTCCCTAAAAAAACTTATAGCGACGAAAATTCCGTCGTGATTTTTTGGCGACGGTTTATTACCGATGGAAAAGTGGTCGCTATTTAAAAAAAATAAAAAATGAAAAAAACATTAGCGACGGATTTTTCGTCGCTAATAAAGTTTTAGCGATGGTTAATCCGTCGCTAAAAATTTATTAGCGACGGAAATTCCGTCGCCAATATATTTTTAAATCAGTCAGATATGATTTCGTGCACGTTTTCCGTCGTTAAATATGAATTTAGTGATGGAATTTCCGTCGCTAAATAGTAATTTAGTGACGTAATTTCCGTCGCTAAAACTTATAAAAAGGAATTTTTAAAATATTTTGAAAATTGAAAAACCCTGTACAATATCGATAATAATTTTTAAAAACCTGTTCAATCAACAGTATAATATTCAATCTCACGCAAATATCACATCT
>BQKN01010619.1:0-10003 GCA_022839385.1 Asparagus kiusianus | reverse complement strand
TTTTAAGAAAAAAATTAGTTTTTTTTTGAAGAAAAAGGAGAAATTAGATAAGAGAGAAAATTGCAATTTTTTTAAAGAGAGAAAATTTTTTATATATATTTATTTTTATTTTTTTATTATTATATTTTTTACGGGTAATGAGGTTCATGAAGAACCAACACCTCTTCCTCTTCGAGCGTAGAAAATTCTAAAAAAGGTTTTAGACGTTGACCATTTATTTTAAAAATGTTACCATTTTTAGGATTTTCTATCTCGACAGCCCCATGCGAAAAAACTTGTTTGACATAAAATAGACTTGTCCATCTTGATCTTAATTTTCCAAGAAAAAGATGTAATTTTGAATTGTACAATAAAACTTTCTGTCTTGGAGAGAAATTTTTTTGTAAAATTGATTTGTCATGAAAAATCTTGGTTTTTTCTTTGTAAATTTTTGAGTTTATGTATGCATCATTTCGAATTTCTTCCAACTCATTTATTTGGAGCAATCTGTTCTTACCTGCCAAGTCTGTATCAAAATTCAACTGTTTTATTGCCCACATTGCTCGATGCTCTAACTCCACTGGTAGGTGACAAGCTTTTCCAAACACTAGTCTGTATGGTGACATCTCCAAATTGGCATTGAAAGCTGTTCTATATGCCCACAGAGCATCACATAATTTTTCAGACCAATCTTTTTTGTTATGATTAATTGTTTTTTCTAAGATTTGTTTGATCTGCCTGTTTGTGACCTCTACTTATCCACTGGTTTGGGGGTGATAAGGAGTTGATAATTTGTGTGTGATTGAATATTTCCTCATCAAAGCCTCAAAAGAAAGGTTACATAAATGTGTACCGTTATCACTAATGATCGCTCGGGGTACTCCATACCGTGCAAAAATGTTCTCTTTCAAAAACTTGATAATGACCTTGTTGTCATTAGTTTTACAAGCTACCGCCTCAACCTATTTTGACATGTATTCAACGGCTACTAGAATGTAAACATTTCCAAAGGAATTTAGAAATGGTCCCATGAAATCGATACCCCACAGATCAAAAAGTTCAACAGATAAGATGGGTTGTAAGGGCATCATATTTCTTCTAGTGACTTTCCCTAAAAGCTGACAACGGTTACAGGTTTTGTAAAACTTGTATGAATCCTTAAAAAGAGTGGGTCAGTATAGCCCAGATTGGAGAATTTTTTTAGCTATTTTTCTTGGGCCAAAGTGGCCCCCACATGCTTGCTCATGACAAAAGGATAGAACACTCCTAGTTTCTTCAATGAGAACACACCTCCTAAAGATCTGATTAGGACAGTATTTGAACAGATAAGGATCATCCCAGTAAAAGTATTTTACTTAGGAGAGAAAACGGTATCTATCCTGTTTGGACCAATGAGAAGGGATTTGGTTCATGACTATGTAGTTCACAATGTCGGCGAACCATGGAACAGATTGGATTTCTAGGAGTTGTTCATCTGGAAAATGTTCATTGATCGGGACGGTTGACGTTGGTGCATTTGGGAGTCGAGAGAGGTGATCTGCTATGGGGTTCTCTGTTCCCCTTCTGTCAAGAATTTGAATATCAAACTCTTGAAGAAGGAGAATCCATCTAATGAGCCATGCTTTAGCATCCTCTTTGGTCAAAAGATACTTTAGTGCAGCATGATCTATGAAAACTTTGGTTAAGGAACCAATGAGGTAGGACCTGAATTTTTCTAAGGCAAAGACTACAGCTAAAAACTCTTTTTCTGTGATAGAGTAATTTTGCTGGGCATCATTCAGAGTCCTACTGGCGTAGTAGATCACATGCGGTTTTCTATCAAACCGTTGTCCTAAAACAACTCCAATCGCAGAATCAGATGCATCACATATCAGTTCAAAAGGTAAGGTCCGGTCCGGTGCATGAATGATAGGAGCTGTGGTTAGCTTCTTTTTCAGATACTCAAAAGCTTTGAGGCAGTCGAGAAAGAAGACAAATGATGTATCCTTGGCTAAGAGATTGGTCAAAGGTCTAGCAACTTTTCTAAAATCCTTGATGAAACGTCGGTAAAAACCAGCATGACCAAGAAACGATCTGACATCTTTGACTATTTTGGGAGGAGGGAGATTGGAAATAAGATCTACCTTAGCTTTGTCCACTTCGATTCCTCTATTAGAAACTACATGTCCTAAGACAATGCCTTGTTTGACCATGAAATGACATTTCTTCCAATTGAGAGTCAGATTTTTCTCCCTACATCGTTCTAGGACCAGTTTAAGATGATGCAAATATTGAGAAAATGTGTCACCAAAAATAGAAAAGTCGTCCATGAAAATTTTGAGAAATCGCTCTACCATGCCGAAAAAAATACTGATCATACAACGTTAGAATGTGGCCGGTGTGTTGCACAGGCCTAAAGGCATGCGTCGGTATGCGAATGTTCAATACGGGCAAGTGAAGGTGGGTTTCTCCTGATCTTCGGGAGCGATAGGGATTTGATTATAACCTGAATATCCATCCAGGAAACAGTAGAACTCATGTCCTGCTAAACGCTCTAACATTTGGTCAATGAATGGAAGAGGGAAGTGATCTTTCTGAGTGGCTAAGTTGAGTTTTCTGTAGTCTATGCAAATTCGCCATCTAGTTTGGATTCAAGTAGGAATCAGCTCATTAGCCTCATTTTGGATCACGGTGATCCCAGATTTCTTTGGAACAACTTGGACCGGACTCACCCATGAACTATCAGAAATGGGATAAATAATCCCATGATCGAGACATTTCAGAATGTCTTTCCTAATAGCTTCTTTTATTATTGGGTTTAACCTACATTGAGGATCTCTAGTAGGTTTGGCGTCATCTATCAAATGGATTCGGTGTTGAACAATGGTTGGACTAATCCCTTTGATATCAGCCATGGTCCATCCAATGGCTTCCTTATTCTCTCTTAAAACATCTAAGAGAGCTTTCTTTTGACCTGTAGTCAAATCAGAAGAAATGATAACTGGTAAAGACTCATTCTCCCCTAAGTAGGCATACTCTAGATTTTCAGGTAGAGGTTTGAGCTCTAACTTAGGGGGTTCCTCCACAGATGGGCGAAGCTGGACTCGGGGTTCTATCTCTAAAGGTTCTCGTTGCCAGCCAACAGCAGAAACATGATTGACCAGCAGATCTAACTCTAGTTCGTCATCAGAAAACTCCTCAATCATGAAGTCAGATGCACTTGAATCTGACTCACACTCTCCCTCTTGTTGCTCACTTAATATTCCCTGAATGAAATTTACTTCCATGGGTTGATCAGATAGATCACTAGGCTGCCTTCCTAGGTTGAAGATATTGAGGTCAACAGTCATATTCCCAAAAGATAGTTTTATTTGACCGGTTCTACAATTGATCAAAGCATTTGAGGTGGCTAAGAACGGTCTTCCTAGAATGACGGGGATTTGACTTTTGAGATTGGAAACGGGCTATGTTTCCAAGATAATAAAATCAACAGGGAAAATGAACTCTCCAACTTTGATCAGAACATCCTCTACCTCTCCTTTGGGAATTTTTACAGATCTATCAGCTAACTACAAAGTGCATCTTGTCGGTTTAAGTTCTCCTACACCTAGCTGTTGATAGATTGAATAAGGAAGGAGGTTGACGCTGGCTCCCAAGTCTAGAAGTGCCTTATCAATGTGAGTGTTACCTATGATGCATGGAATTGTGGGACAACTAGGGTCCTTGTATTTTAACGCCAAGAACTTGATGCGGCATAATTATGTACCAAAATTACAAGTGCACAATTGATCAAGTTATAGTATAAAAAGCTATCGATCCAACGAGGAAGGTGATTTTAAGAGATTATTAGAATTGGTTCTTATATTTTGTGCGTGACAAAAATAGGATTAAAGAATAAGTGTGATTGTAAAATGAGTGATTATTGTGAATATATGCATGTAACAATAAATTGAATTTTAGAGAAAAGAAATAAGAATCAAAGAATAAATGACATGACAAGGCAAGAAAGAAGAATGAAAGAAATAAAATCAAGAATGAAAAGAAAATTCAAGAAAGTCAAGATGGAGGATTTAATTTAAGATATGAGAAATCTAGAATTTAATCCACTAGCTAATATCAATTACAAAATACAAACTATTCTCTTTTATCATATTTCAACTTAGATTTATTAAGCATAGACTATCAAACCATTTAAGGAAAGTATAATCTATCAAATTAAAATTACTATTCATGATAAGAATAACAAAAAGATAGTAATCCTAGAATTCATAAGCATAACCTATCAAACCATTTAAGATAAGTATAGATTATCAAATTCTTCTTCTGCCAATTAGTTTTCTAGTTGATTATCCTAAACATGAATATTTTAAGTGAAAGAGAATAATTCATACAAAATAAAGGAAATTAGACTAGTTTCATACAATTCTAAGATTCCTACAAGAATTAATTTCACATCTTAAAAAATAAAAGAAATAAGAAAAATAACTAATTACAAAAAGAAAAAGAAAAGAAAAATCTAATCTATGAACAAGAAATAAATCTAACTACAAAGAATTAAAATCTAAACTACAAAATAAATTACAAAAATTAAATACAAGAAAATAAATCTACTCTACAAATTAAAGTGTAAAAAGAAATAAAAAGAAAAGAAAATAAATCTACACTACAAGCATGAATGTAAATCTAACTAATAAGCAATAATAAAGAAATTACTAAAAAGAAATAAAAGAGAAAAATAAAAGAAAAGCAAACCTTCAAATTGCTCTTCTTCTCCATCCTCATCATTCAACAACGAGGAGGAAAAACAAATTTAAAGTGGAGAAAAAATTATTATTATTGATTGCAACAAAAGTTACAATATTTAGAAGGACTTCTCAATTAAGAGTAGCCCTCCTCTCCAAATAGAGTTACAAAATTTTTCACACCTTTAACCCCTCACTCTCTACCCCTATTTATAGTAAATATCAGTGAATGAGAGCCATTGGATTGAAATCTTATCTAAAAATAACAAATTTTAGCCCTTAATTCGTAACAAACTGTACGTCATATCGATAGGGGTATCGATAAGCCCATCGATAAGCGCATCGATAAGGGCATCGATGCGCCCATCGATGCGCCCATCGATGCGTGCTATTCTCCAATTGTTGTCCGCAAATTCTTTCTTCCATTGGCTTGTGGGCTTGGTCTTTGGGCTTTTGATTGGACTTTTGGGCTTTGGCATTTTCTCTTGATTTTCCACTGGGCTTTAATTTATTTCTTTATTAAATATTTAAAAGAATTCATTTGGCTTCATGGGCTCCATTTCTTCATTAAATCAAGGGCTTGTTGTTGAGAGATGAGAGTTTTCAGATTTATTCTTTATTAACCTGCAATTAAAGATAAAAACAATTATTAGTGGTATATTTATTCATATAGAATAGATAATAAGGGTATAAAATTGTAATAAAAAAATGTGATTATCAAATATGAAAAACCTTAAAAGACCAAAGTTGTAGGTTTCTTCAAGATCTTTCCAACAAATCTTATATCACCTCATTCCAAGATCGGACATGAAAGTTATGGCCAAAATAATGATGGTTGTTTTCCTAGTCAAACTAGGTTTCCTAGTTCGGGTCAAACAGGTTTTTTCGGCTTTGCCTCTATAAATATATGTGTTTTTCAAAAATTCTTTTATTATATCTATGAACCCTAGTAGCCATCCTCTCCCCTCAAAAACCCTAGATCTTAGTTTTATGAGTTTGGAGAGCTTTGTGAAGCAAAATACCGACACGATGGCGAGATCATCGACGTATGACGAGGGAGAACAGGTTGTTTGTGCTCATGGATTACTTGCTGTTTATTTCAGAGGCTTGTACATAAGATTAAGGCAATATTATCTTCATCCAAACTCATCCCTATAGTTAAATAACTAGTGTAGATGATTAATATGATGTTGAATATTTGTTTTCATGCTTTAATTTTAACCTGAGGTGTTAAAAGTCAGATTTTTGATAATAAATCTTAAACTAATGCTAGATTAGTAATCTTTTCTTACTTTTTATAATAGTATCATGATCATAATCATTAGGGTTATTCATAATTTTATTTATATATGAGAAATTTAAGTGATGTACTAAATATATATTTTCTGCAGAAAATTGCAGCACTTATATAATCTTTAACTGATATTTTAAGATAGCAAACAAATTCCAAAATAACAAAACCAGTTCCAAATGAAAGATCTATGTATCTAGTTTTTAAAACAGAAAACCATTCTTAAAAAGAGTTTGTATAGAGAAAGATATGTTATGTTTACTAACAATATGTCATGCAGAAAATTTGTTGCATATATATAATGTTTAACTAGAGAATTGGGATAACAAATAAACTCCAAACTGAACCAACCTTATGTCATTTGAAAGATGTGTGAATTTAATTTTTAAAATAGAAAACCATTTTTAAAAATAGTGTTTCTAGAGAAAGATATGCTCATTTTACTAACAGAAGTCCAGTCTGTTTTCCTACTCGTTTTGTGGAGATGTGTTGCGCTGTTTTGAGATGCATTCACGGAGTTTTGAGCCGTTTGATGTTACACATATAGGCATGAATATATTGTGTTATGTATCTTCATATGTGAGATGGCTTGCGGACATGAGTTTAGGTTTGCACACCGAGACACGTGTGAAATTAGTGTATATGCATCCTTTCATATATCTCATCGATTTCTACATATTTCATTCAGTCTATGTGTTGGGCAATTATTATGTGCAATCCATGTATTGGACATTTATCATATTCGGTCCATGTGTTGGATATTCATTATATTTTATCCATGTGTTGGACATTCATTATTCAGTCCATGTGTTGGACAATTTATATATGTAGTCCATGTGTTGGGCATCCACTACACCTAGTCTTAGTCCATGTATTGGACACCTGTTTAAACCTTGAGTATGACACTTACACTTACATAGGCTAGACACGACACTTATATGGGTTTTGACATGTTATGGTATTTGAGTTCTGAGATGGGTTAGTCTTCTTTATATTATTGTTTCTGTATTAGATCTTGGGTTTGGTATTTAGGGATTTACAAATTTGAGACATATGGTATATATATGAGGGTTTCCTTGTTTGGATTATTTCGCTCGATGTACCAGTCTCGTATTATGGATTTCTAATTGTTGGTTTTATTAGATTGTCTTTTCTTAGTTCGGTATTAATATTTAGATATCTACAATTTGAGACATATGGTATATATATGAGGGTTTCTTTGTTTAGATTATTTCGCTCGATGTACTACGTCACGTGTTTTAGGTTTCTAAATGTTAATCCTACTTAGATACGGGGAAAATGAATCTAGGTAGACTATGCTTAATAGATAGAGCCTTCACTCCATCTAGCAGCCCTTCCCCTGGGGGTGGATGGAGGTAATCTTGTTATAGCGCTCTGACGCTCTTGTTGTTATTCTTTTTCTTTTAAATTACTTTTCAGGTAGTTCGGAGTTTCGGAGAGCCGTAGGGTGATGAAGTTCTGGCATAGTCACCATCGCGTATTTTTACTTGTAGAAACTCTACTGTAGTTTTGAGTTTCATTCAGATATTAGAGTTTCATATTCATATTGTAAAGTCAGTGTGCCTTAGTACGATTTTTAGTTGATTCATGTTGAGACATTTTTATTATTCAGATATCAGATGTATTATAGTTGAGACATGATTCTTTTTATTTATAAGATATCTCTTTTATATCATGTCTATTATATTTATTCCCTTTATTTTGCTTATTTTGTACCTACACTTCTATTTGGTTCCACTAGAGGATATTGATGTGATTGGTGAAATGTGTTTATGCACAATGTAGGTGTATGGCAGGTTTGATATCTCTGGTTTCACCTTGGACTGCAGCCTTGTGTGAACCCAAGGGCGTCACAACTGCATAGGCTCTGCCTGTGACTGGCGACTGTTGAACTACTGGCGGTGGAAATACGAGACTATCTATCCCTCAGAAATCTCCTGAATGGCACGAATCTGGCCTACTGGCCCTTCAATTCTCAAAACGGTTAGCGGTGTCTCAATCATCTGCTGCTAGCCGTAACAGTGACTCTGCGACTGCTGACCCTGACCACAGTTCTACTGCTGGACTGTGTCCTAGTCTCTGCTGCTGACCTTGAAAACTCTTGCCCTGATGTTGGGGTCTTCTAAGTCTTGCGAAAGATTTCTTATCCTTGCCTTTGTCTCCGAACAGTCCTGCTTCCATAATTAACTATCAGTATGTCTTCCTGTTCCAATCGGGCTAGTTCTAGCTACTTATCGAAGTAGTAGGTGAAATCCTCCTATGAAATTGACATTCACTACTTTGGCGTAAACTGAAGTCGGTGCTATCCTTTGATGATATCCTCTATGCTGAATACATATAACTTTTTCTTTGGTACTGAGTCGACGTTAAGAAATTTTAACATATTCCTTCCATTTATAGGCTGCACATGAGTCCGGTATGCCCTGAAACTATGGTGCACTCAGTGTCTGATATTCTTCTTATTTTTACAGAGTCAATCCTCCTGCTCTGTGGCTCTATCAACATTTGGTTTTTTGATGGTAAAATCATCGGTATTACCTCTCTAATAGGTACCGCTGGTACAACTGGTGGTGAAACTTTAGAAAGTGAAATCTATCTCGTTACTCGCTCACCGATTGTGCTAGTCTCTGCTTCTGTAATCAGCGTTACCAAGTCAATCAGATACTGTGGAGCATACTGTGGCTCGGGCTCTGTTTGCCCAGCTCTCTGAATACAAGTTTTACCTCAACCACATCCTCGTCTTTGTATTTATAATATCATGAGGGGAGCATAATTGACACAGTAAATGAGGTCGCATATATATATATATATATACACACTCCATTTCTCATACGCACTTATGCGTACGCATTCCGTGGCTGCTTTCCATGTGGCTGCTTAGGGTTCGTTTCCCTGCTGAAATAAGCGCCCTTGGGTTTTTTGTAAAAATCCAAAAGCTCTCTACAATTCCCTCGGTAACCCAAGACAGATCCCCAAATTCCCCAAATTTTCCAATCTTCATCCCCCGGTCACAGACCCTCCCTCCTCCCTCTCTCGACACCGATGCCGACGCCTCTCCCCGTCGAAGACCCTCCCTCTCTCAACGACCGACGCCGACACCCCGTCAAAGACCCTCCATCCTCCCTCTCTCGACATCGTCGCCGATGCCGACACACCGTCGAAGACCCTCCCTCTCTCGACACCGACTCCAATGAGATCGTAAAAATTAAACTTATCTTGGACTAGCTAGAGATTAATTACAGTTTCAATTACAATTTAGACTCTCGCTTCATGATATCACGGTGTATTACCAAGTTCAAATATGCTCTTTTATTATGATGCTGATTGGTTTCATTACAACTTACATGAATTATTCTTTGGTTTCTTGGCGTACATGAATTATAACTGTTATTGATTTATGTTCTTTTTCTTCTATGGGATCTCTTTAAAAAAATCAATAACAGTTATAATTTGATAATCACATTTTATTATAATTTTATACCCTCATTATCTATTTTATATGAATAAATATACCACTAATAGTTATTTTTATCTTTAATTACAGGTTAATGAAGAATAAATCTCAAACTCCAACCTCTCAACAAAAAGCCCTTGTTTTAATGAAGAAATGAAGCAAAGAAGCCCATTGGAAAATCAATTTCCAAATTATCCAAAAGGCCAAAACCAAAAGAAGGAAAAATATCAAAGCCCAAAAAAAGAAAAGAAAAATATATCAAAGCCCAAAGCCCAAGCCCAAAAGCCAAAGAGAAGAGGAAGCTACGGGCTGAAAAAGGAGACAAGTCCACATCGATGCTGTGACGCCCCTGGGTTCACACACGGCTGCAGTCCGGGGTGAAACCATGGATGTCAAACCTGCCATGCACCACACCGTGCAATAACACATTTCACCATCACAATCACTATCTCTCTAGTGGAGTCAACATCAGGTGTAGGTACAAAGCAAGTGAAAAGTGAATCAACCATACTAGATGAAATGATAGAACACAATACA
>BQKN01010602.1:0-14140 GCA_022839385.1 Asparagus kiusianus | reverse complement strand
CGACCAATTTACGAACGTTGCTTTGCCCAACCAACAACGACGTTCTCACATGAAGAAGTCTCCAGAGACCGAATATCCTGGAGTCACTATCAATGTGGTTGGTAGAGGGAAAGCCTCAAGTCCTAGTACCGATGACTCTGAGACAAGTCGTTCACCGACCGTCAGACAAATTGCTAACGAGTTTGAAGGAATCTATCAACGCACTCGGACGCAAACAGGAGCCATTCCCCCTGTCAACTATCGGAGGTTAGCCGGAGGAACTAATTCCGATGATGAACACTCAGCCATTGCGGAGTCTCAATCATCAAGCTCTTTCATTGGGCATGAGAGCTTTACCCACATGGCAGAACATTCTGAAGATCTTTCAAAGAGGGTTGCTGAGCAAGACGCCATGCTCAAATCACAGCAGAAGACCCTTAATGAACTCCTAGACCTGTTGACTCAACTTGTCACAGACAAGGCTAAATCTCAGAAGACAGATTCGTCACCTAGGCAATAATCCTCCCGGAGAGGAAAAATGTCTTCATCCTGACCTCACACAAGCAAAGGGAAGGGAAAAGTGGTTGATGACACGGCTTCTGAACCAAGAAGCCCACAACCTAGAATCTTCCTCCGATGAAGGAAGAGAGACGGAGAACGAGCAGAATCTCCAGTCAGCCAAAATGAAAGAATTAGAAGCCCGCCTAAATGTCATTGCTAATAAAAGCGAGCTCCAAGATGAGGGAGTTACCAAGCCTTATCCTGCCGAATGGGATGCAGCCCCTTATCCTCCAAAATTCAAAGTCCCGACGCTACAAACTTTTGATGGTACGGGATCACCGAACCAACATATCTATCATTTCAAGTCACAGACTGGGAATGTGATATCAAACGACGCCATACTGGCTCGATTGTTCATTGGCACCCTCAAGGGAGTTGCCTTTGAATGGTTCAGGAAACTGCCCGTCGGATATATCCAAAAGTGGGCAGATTTAGAGAGACTCTTTCTATCAAGATTCTTTGAAGAGGATACAGAAGTCTCCATCCATACTCTTCTCGCCACTAAGCAGAAGAAGAGAGAATCCGTCAAAACCTTTGTCAAAAGGTTTCGAAACATGGCTCTACGATGTTCGTCAGGAATGACACAGTCTACGCTGGTAGAGACCTGTCGACACAACTTGCAGACCGACATCCTAGCCCGAATAGGAGTTGCAGAATGCCGTTCCTGGAGACAACTAATCTCTCAAGGCGAACAGGCTCAAAAGATTATTGCCAGAATCAAAGCTGAAGAACAAAGTAGGCAGGATTAGCAAGAGCAATCGGACCAAGCCTAATCTTCTCCTGAACAATCGAACCAAGCTCACTCTTCCCAGTCTGAACCGGAAGATACCACGGTCGCTGAAGTCAATCCTTTCCAGTAGGATGGCGGGTCCAATAACTATCACGTTAATAATTACCTCTGATAGTCAAGCTCGTTAGATAGTGGCCCCATAAGGCAATTGTAGGCTGTCTAAAAATCACAATGGATAGCTGATCCCTGTCAAGCTTTGACAATGGAAATCACAATCAGACGACTTTCTAATCACTGCATTCACCACTCCACAATCGCCACGAACACGACTTCATTTCTGAGATGATTGATCTTGATGGCTGCGACAACAGCATGACTAATATTATATTAGTAACTATTAGAGATGCTGATGAGCAGTGTAATGATTTTAGAAATAAAAGGTTGGACTTAGTTGGTGAGTTACTTGGTAGAGAGCTGTGGGCAAACATTCGTCTAAAAGACACTATGGATGTTGATTCCCGACTAGCTCTCACGACGAAAGCTACAATCAAATAGTTTTCACGCCGACAATCGAAAGCTGCAAATAGAAGACTTTTCACACAGATCGAGAAGAGTTACAATTCGACGACGCTCCCGACAGCTGATGAAAACTCTATTCAGTGGCCTTCACAACCGATGGTAAGAGTTACAATCTGACGACTCTCATATCTCATAACAATCAAAGATCAGTAAACAACAGCTTTTGTAATGTCATAATAGAAGAGGTTACAAGTCAACAACCTCTATCAAATGCAGAAGTTCACTTCTGCATTTCTCAAATTCGAAACGCACACAAATTGTGCGTTCTCCAACAGACAGTCAACTCTGCGACGCAGAGTTAAAAGCACCAAAACGCACACATAACGTGCGTTCTTCAACAGACTCAATTATGAGTCCCAAACTCTTGACACAGAGTTGATTTCAACGCACAAGTGACCTATGCGTCTCCAAAGTCCGGAACGCATGAGGCCTGTGCGTTTCCAACCTTTGACAAAGGTTTAACTCTGCGTCTCAAGCCTTAGACGCAGAGTTAAGGTCCATAACGCCAAATCAGGCGTTTGACTTGTTCAAATACAAGCTGAACGGCCTCAAAACCGTTATCCCACGTTCTGAGGGATTTTCGCTCACTTAGGAACAGATTTAGGGGTTGGTTACACCCCGAATCCCCATATAAATAACCGACCTACTCAACTGAGTAGGGGGTTGGGTCGTGATTGGTGGATTGATCGGCTTCAGCAATAAAACCGCAGAGGGTTGAAGGAGCTGGCATCAAAAAACCGTCGGAGGTCAACAACTCTCAGCAGTTCAACAACACGGAGAAGGAAATCTTTTGAAGATTATCAAATCTTAGAGAATCCCTTCATCAGTGGAGAATCAACTTGGCTATTAACCGAATTTTCGGTTCTAATAACTCGATTACAGAGTTCCAACTCACTCTGAGTTCTGAAACTCATTTAAGAGTTCGTGATTAAGCTTGCAACGCAAGTTAATCATTTCAAACCAATTATTCGGTTCTCAACAACTCTCTTTAGAGTTCTCAACTCATTACGAGTTCTTTACACTCATCGAGAGTTCTACACTGAATTCATCATACAAATCAATCGTTCCAGTGAGATAGTACGGTCGGATCGTAAACGGAGAGCAAGTTCGATGCGATCAATCGAAGGAAGCACTCCATCGCTACCAAGAAGAACCCGGTCTTAAACAAAGGGGAGAATCAAATTCTTTCTCCTCTCTTTTGTAATCGGAATCCAAATTGTAATTGATTTTGAGAGAATACAAGTCAAATTTTCTTTCATTGTCTTTTTACTGCAAATTTCCAACAAACAAAAGATGGCGATTCTGCTGGGGACTAGCTTCTCTGACGAAGAAGTGGTGGCGCAATCCGACGTCCACCTCACCGGAACCACCGTCGAAACTCTCGTCGTAGAGTTCGACCAAGCCAAGTTCGAGGAGGTTCTCTCCTCTGGGTCGCTTAGCCCTAAAGCTAGGCGTGATACCCACAAGACCTTTAAGGAGGTCACCACTGCTGCTGAGATGCCAAAGAGAGCCCTCTCTTTTGGCCAAGACCTTAAACTCTCTCTGCGAGTTAAAGATTCCTCCCCCGTATCATTACGGCGCATAATAGGTCAAAAGAGACCTATGTCGGAGGAAAGCCCAATCAACGCCGACGACGCTGTGGCCAAGGCGTTGAAACAAGCGAAGAAAAACGCCGCTCGACGGAGGAGAAGATCCATGCGGCGAGCATATCTGCGGAATAGCCGAACTTCGGCCCAACGCAAGAACTGCGTTTCTGAAAATTTGCCCGAACCCTGCGTTTCTCCTCCAGAACGCACACTTCGTGGCAACGAACCCGACTATGAGCCTCGGGTTATCCAGCTCAAACGCGACCCTTAATGGCGCGTTGTTCAACCCAGACGCACACCTCAAGAGTGCGTCCCAAAACGTGACCCCCAAAGGCACGTTCAACCATTCCAACGCACACCACAGCTGTGCGTTCAGTCAAAACAAGACCCCCAGGGGTCTGTTCAATCATCTAAACGCACACCTCAAGGGTGCGTTCAAACAAGACCTGACCCTCAAGGGTCTGGGTCATCAACCAAACGCACATCACAAGTGTGCGTTCAAACAAAGAATGACCCTCAGGGGTCTGTTTCATTATCAAAACGCACACCTCAAGTGTGCGTTCAACCAAAACAAGACCCGTAGGGGTCTGTTTCAACATCAAAACGTACACCACAAGTGTGCGTTCAATCGAGACAAGATCCACAAGGATCTGTTCCATCAGTAAAACACAGGCCTCGACCTCGTGTTTATAAACCAAAGCGCGACCTTCATGCTTCACCTCAAGAACATGACACGGTCCGTCAAGTTCAAAAAGGACGGCATGGATTTAATGTTCATGTCCAACCCATTCAAAGGCAGGGGGTTCCATCTCCACCTTCACAAAACCGTTCCCAGGTCTCTGACTTGCGTGAACTACTGTCAAGAGGAAGGCCAACACAGCAAGCGGCCCATTCATGTCAGTGTGAACGGCTCATTTCCGCTGTTCTCTCCGAATGCAGCTGTTGTTCACCTACGCCTAGACAGTTGGTGTTCAACAGATTAACAAGTGTCGTTAGGCCTCCCAAGCGACAACGACGACAGAAGAAAGCCTCTGAAATTGAATATCCGGAGGTCACTATCAACATGATTGGGAGAGGAAGAGCTTCACATTCTGATTCTGACGAGTCACAAAGAAGTCATTCTCCAACTGTTAGAGAAATTTGTGACCAGTTCGAAGGAGTATATCGGAATACTCGGACTCGGACAGGAGCTATTCGCCCGGTTGACTATCAAAAGTTAGCCAGAGGCGTTACAACAAGTGATGAACATTCGGCAATAGCCGAATCTCAATCTTCCAGTTCTGTTGGAGCACGGGAGGTTTCTGCCCACATGACAGGGAACCCCGAAGACATAGCCAAAAGAGTAGACGAACATCACGTCATACTCCAGGCGCAACAGGAGACACTTCTCCAATTGAAGGATATGCTGGCCCAGCTTCTAGCAGAAAAAGGCCAAAAACCCGAATCTTCCCGGAGGACAACGTCAAAGGGAAAGCAAAAAGCTCACGAACATTCAGATCGTGAGACTCACAACCTGGAATCCTCTTCTGAAGGTGAGAAGGAGGTGGAAAGAGAACTGCATCCTCAGTCCACTAAGATGGATGAACTGGAGGCTCGCCTCAATGCAATCGCCAACAGAAGTGAGCTCCGTGAAGAAGGAGTGGTGAGACCTTATCCTGCTGAGTGGGATATAGCTCCATACCCACCGAAGTTCAAAGCTCCAACATTGCAACCGTTCGATGGCACGGGATCGCCAAATCAGCACATCTACTACTTTAAATCTCAAACTGGAGATGTAGTAGCAAATGATGCTATCCTGACGCGCTTGTTCATCGGCACCCTTAAAGGGGTGGCCTTTGAATGGTTTATGAAGTTGCCTGCTGGATCTATTCAGAAATGGGTAGATTTGGAAAGGCTGTTCCTGGCCAGGTTCTTCGAGGACGACACAGAAGTTTCTGTCCCGACTCTTCTTGCCACTAAACAAAGAAAAGGAGAGTCCATCAAGGCATATGTGGAGAGGTTCCGCAGCATGGCATTGTGATGCCCTTCAGGTATGACTCAATCAACTCTGGTTGAAACGTGCAGGCACAATTTACAGACCCAACTCCTCGCTCAGATGGGGGTGGCGGAATGTCGCTCCTGGAGACAGCTGGTTTCGCAAGGAGAACAAGCTGAAGAGATTGTTGCTCGGGTGAAAGCTGAAGAAGCTGCACAGCCCAAACCGCAACAACAACAGCAACGTAATCAGAACAATGCCCAACGGTCTAAAGGAAAAGAGACCTTAGCAGCTGATTACACGAGAGTACCGCCTCCCACGAATCAGGGCAAAACGCCTAATAAGCAAAAAACGCCCAAACAATATTCCTTCAAGGAGGAGCACATGGACACCTTGTTCCAGCTGCTGCGGAAAAATAATAAACTACAACTTCCTGAAATCCGGAAGCCGGATGAAGCAGGGAAGGTAGATGACCCTAATTATTGCCGCTACCACAGATTCCTGGGTCATCCTACCCGGAGATGTTACATATTTAAAGATATTCTCCAAAATTTAGTGGACGCTAAGGTGCTCACTCTGAAGCCTGAGCAAAAGACAGTGTCTACCAACATGATAGCAGTGCAGTTCGGTGACTTCCCACCAGTGGCAACCGCAGATGGCGTGGTCCCTATCCACAAGGGTGAAATGCACTTGAAGAATACTAACTTGCATAGTCAGAAAGACAAGGGACTAGTACCCCTTACCACTCCAAAAGGGGAGATCCTGTGGGTTCACCCTGATTTGGTTGGAGATCAACAGTGGACGAACACCTCGTCCAAGAAGAAAAGAGGAAAGGCTAAGGCATCCAACATGATTAGCCCCTCTGTTAATGAGAATGATGATTTGCTCAAACCGCTTACCGACTCAGAAGATGAGAGGATCGTTTTAGCGGCATATCTAGAAGGCAACCCCGGCACTCGGTCAGGGAAGGCTTACTCGAGAGACTACAACCAGAACCCTCAAGAAACTGAAGAACAACCCCAAGACGCTGGGGGTTCTGTGCCAAAAAAGCCTGCCGATAAAGGGAAGCAAAAGGAGCTCCGGTTCAACAGAAATCTCCACCAGGAATCCGGAGAATCGAGTGCTCCATTTCAATTTAATGTCATGGCGCAGCTGGCCAACATACCGGCCAGAATTACATTATATGAGCTCCTTAAGTTGTCAAAAACTACCAAAGAAGCCCTAATCGAAGCTTTGAAGAATACGGAGAGCTTCATCACACAAGTTGCTCCAGTTCCCGAAGTTTCTGAAGATCAAACTTGTCGGCAATATCTGCAAGCTGTAAGAAGTCTACCTTGTATATCGTTCACTCAAGAAGATATGCAGGTTAAACACAAACATGATAGACCTTTGTATTACATAGGGTATATCGGATCGTTCGAAATCAGTCGTGTCCAGGTTGACCCGGGCTCCGCACTCAGCATCATGCCCTATAGGGTCATGCAAGTCTTAGGGATCCCTATGCACAGGCTACATACTACTCAGACCACCATCTTCGGGTTCAATGCAAACAGCACTCGACCCTTAGGGAAGATAAAGCTCAGATGCCAGATTGGAGATCTTAAGTCCGAGGTAACATGTTACATCATAGATGCGGACACTTCCTACAATCTATTATTAGGAAGGTCCTGGATACATGCAAACCGTATTATCTCGTCTACCCTGCATCAGGTCATGAAATATGCCAATGATGAGGGAGAAGTCCGAACTCTAATTGCAGAAAAGTATCCCTTCCGAGGAGTGGAAAACTTTCACACAGACTCGGTTTTCTACCTGGAATCCCAGGAAAAAGAAGATGCGGACAGTGGCAATGAAGCTGACATTGAACCAGATCCTGAAGAAGATTGTCCGTGGGAATTGAACTTAGATATAATGGGTCAAGATGAGGGTAATAATAATGTACCGAGCGAGGGCGAGTGGTGCATTAATGAAGATTTTCTTTTAGCGTACTTGCCTGATGTGTCCTCTAGTCATGAACCAGTAGAGAATAATTCTAATGCAGGTACTGACCCATGGCACACACTGTGCATGAAAGCATCACTTGCTTTGCCTCTCAAGTCATCCTTCGCCTCGGATGAAGAAGCAGAAGATGTACAGAAGGCTTTCTTCAAAGTCCCGTCCAAAAGGAAAGGGCAGAAGCCAATCTGCTTTGGTAAAGTCAAACCCGAACAACTCAAACGAGGAAGTTCGGAGGAAAACGACGGAAGTCCTCAATTCCATTACCATGAACCCAATTCTATACACTTAATGAAACGAATGTGGTATAACTTTAATAAGAAACAGGGTCTGAATTTCGGAAAAGGTAGACGAACCCCAATCCGAATGTCTCTAACCCCTATAGGGAAACCTCCAGACTATTATCAAAAAACTGGAAGGGGCTTAGGTTATGTCACAACTCCCCCTGCCTCAGAAAATGATATCAGTAATTATCTGCGTCAGGATCATTCATCTGGAACATCTTCTTGGGAATCCGATGTCAGTGTCGGACCTTTCTTTAAAGGTCTGACTGTAAACATGGCTTCAACTAGTCACCCTGATGAAGATGCAGGGGGTGATGAAGAGTTAGTTGAATCAACTGACGACCCTTGGATCAAACGTCTTAACATCTTGTGGGATATGCGCTTCGAACAACGCGAACCACCTACTGAAGATAAGGTGATCCAGGTCAATATGGGAGACGAGTCTGACCCCAAACCTATTTTTATAGCTGAAGACCTGTCATCATCCAAAAAAGAAGACCTTATATCTCTCATCCGAGAATATATAGATGTCTTCGCTTGGAATTATGAAGATATGCCAGGCCTTGACCCGAAGGTTGCCGTGCACCGTCTCAACATTGATCCTGATGCAAAACCCGTTAAACAACAACAACGCAGGTTTCGTCCAGAGATCATGGAATCAATTGAGTCAGAAGTTAAAAAGCTTATAGACTCAGGATTTGTTAGGGAGGAACAACACCCGGACTGGGTGGCCAACATTGTTCCAGTTCCCAAGAAAAACGGTAAGGTCCGGATATGCATTAACTTTCGCGACCTTAATGCAGCTTGTCCGAAGGACGAATTCCCGCTTCCTATCACAGATGTTATGATCGATAACACCTGCGGATATGAAAGAATGTCTTTTATGGATGGATTCTCCGGGTACAATCAGATCAAGATGCACCCGGACGACGAGAAGCATACCGCATTCAGAACACCGCTGGGGGTGTATTGCTACACGGTAATGCCCTTTGGCCTGAAAAATGCAGGGGCAACGTATCAACGGGCAATGAACACCATCTTCCATGAGCATCTGCGAAAGAAGATCGAGTGCTACGTTGACGACATAGCAGTGAAAAGCCAACATAAAGGTGATCATCTTGCAGACTTGAGGACAATGTTCGAAGTTATGCGGACACATCAGCTGAAGATGAACCCTACAAAATCATTTCTTGGGGTATCAAGTGGAAAATTCTTGGGATTTATCGTCACATCCAAGGGAATTTCTCTTGATCCAGAGAAAGTACGTGCCATTCAGGACATGTCACCTCCGAAGAATCTCAAAGAGCTCAGAGGTTTGCAAGGTAGATTAGCCTACATTCGAAGATTCATATCAAATCTTTCTGGGCGCTGCCAGCCTTTCTCTAAGCTCATGAAGAAAGGGATATCTTTTGTTTGGGATGCTGAGTGTCAAAAAGCATTCGAGGAGATTAAGAGATATCTCACTCAACCGCCAGTGCTCGTGGCCCCGATATCAGGAAAACCGTTCCTGTTATATGTGAGGGCTATGGATCATTCTCTCGGAGCTTTGTTAGCCCAGAACAACGATCAAGGTCAAGAGCAAGCCATCTATTATCTGAGCAGGACTATGATGGGAGCCGAACACCGGTACAATCCGGTCGAAAAAGAATGTCTCACCTTGGTATTCGCAATTCAAAAGATGCGACATTACCTAGTTAGACAAACCATTCAGGTCATCTCTAAGGTGAATCCCTTGAGAGTTCTGATGACGAAACCATCATCTCTAAATTGTCGACTAGCAAAGTGGGCTATTCTCTTGTCACAATACGACATGCAGTTCATGCCTCAAAAGGCGGTCAAGGGTCAAGCATTGGCAGACTTCTTAGCCGATCACCCAGTATCGGGAACGTCTAAGTTGTATGAAGAATTACCTGACGAAGTCGCTGAAGCTTGCGTCATCCAGGAAGCTACACAAGTGTGGAAGTTATTCTTCGACGGCGCGTCTAGAGCAAACCCTCATGGAGCAATCACTGCGGGAGTAGGAGTAGTATTAATCTCTCCGAATGGTCATGTAATCCCAAGGGGATTCTCCCTAATCGAACCTTGCACCAACAATGTAGCGGAGTATAATGCTCTGCTATTAGGAATGCAATGTGCCGAAGAACTTAATGTTCAGAACCTCGAAGCTTACGGTGACTCTCAGCTAATCGTTAATCAAGTCCGGGGAGAATACGAAGTACGTCATGAAGATTTGATCCCATACTACTTCGCGGTGCTAGAACAAGCTCAAAGGTTTCTTCATCGAATATGTACCACGAGCTCAGAATGCGTATGCAGATGCTTTAGCCTCTTTGGCAACTTCATTAGCATTGCCACCGGAAGTTGAAACAACGATTCCAGTCATGGGACGGAGATTATGCTTTTCCAAGATCCCCATAGAGGAAGACCCAGACGAGACGACGTCAGGAGAAGTCTGTACGGCATTTATGGAGTTTGAAGCTAGGGATTGGCGGTTCCCCTACATCGACTATGTCTTGTATGGCATTCTGCCCGATGATCCTAAGGAAGCGGCTTCTATCAAACGAAAGGCCCTCCGATTCTATTACGATGCAGTTTCTCAAGTCCTGTATCGCAAATCACACGATGGAGTCTTACTTAGATGCCTTTCCCGAAATGAAGCGAAGGAGGCTCTCAAAGAGGCTCATGACGGGTTGTGTGGAGCTCATCAGCCCGGAGCTAAATTAGGAGATCGCCTCCGACGAATCGGTTATTATTGGCCGAAAATGTTTTCAAACGCGGTTGACTATGCTAAACATTGTCACGCATGTCAAATTCATGGAGACTTTATCCACCAAGCACCTGGAAATCTACACCCCACGTCGGCATCCTGGCCTTTCGAAATGTGGGGTATGGATATTGTAGGACCGATTTCCCCTCCAACGTCCAAGGGACACCGGTTCATTCTGGCTGTGACCGATTACTTCTCCAAATGGGCGGAGGCAGTCCCGTTAAAAGAAGTTAAGACTTCAAATGTAATCAAGTTCATCAAACATCACGTCGTCTACCGTTTTAGAGTACCACGACGAATAGTTCACGACAACGGGACGCAATTCGTCAGCTTTGGATTCTAGAGATTCTGTGATAAATTCAGGATCCAAAGTGTTACATCTACGGCGTATTATCCGCCGGCAAATGGTCTTGCAGAAGCATTCAATAAAACCATAGTAAAGCTTCTCAAGAAATTTGTCTCCAAGAGCCGACGTGATTGGGACGAAAGACTCGGCGAATGTCTGTGGGCCTACCGCACAACGGTGAGAACCCCTACACGAGCTACACCATTCTCTTTGGTATACGGCTGTGAGGCGGTATTGCCATTAGAGATTCAGATTCCTTCTCTGAGAATCGCGGTGGCAACCGGATTAACAGAAGAAGAAAAACATCAACGACGTCTGCAAGAACTCGAAGCCTTAGACGACAAACGACTCAAGGCTCAGCAGCAGATTGAATTATATCAAGCCCGTATTTCCAAAGCCTATAACAAAAAGGTTAAGGAACGGATTTTTAAGAAAGGCGATCTGGTTTTGGCTAACAGACGACCCATGGTGATGACACACAAAACCAAAGGGAAGTTTAATCCTAAATGGGAAGGGCCATTCGTAATAGATTCAGTCTATTCGGGTGGAGCTTATCGCCTTATCAATCAAAAAGGAGACAGACTCATGATGCCAATTAATGGGAAATTCCTTAAGAGATATTTTCCGTAAATCATGAAGCCCACTTCTTGTTCTTGTAAATTCCAGCCGAGTCGGGCTGGGGGTTGCCAATTCATAATGCATTTCGGGAATAAATTGTAATTTGTCTTGTATGTCGTCATGTTAACATTACACCTCTGACGATTGAAGTTTTCTGAAGTTATTCTAAATAATAATGAAGAGGATTTCAGTTGCACTTATGACTTTCGTTTTATTCTTCGTCGTCTCGAATTAAAACTCAGCAAGAAGAGATAATGAAGACTAAAATGATATCGTTTTCATTTAATACTACAAATTTGCGTACAAAGGTGAAGACGATCGAAGTAAAAACGACACACAATTATTCCTTAACAAAAAGAAGTGCAAATCCTAAGCGTTGGGATCCATCAGCTTAAAAGACTTGAGTTTGGATATTAAAGCTGATATTTTATCCTCACGAGCCTTCTTGACTTCTTCTGTTATCTTATTCTTGAGTTCCTCTTCATCTGGTGCTGCTGCTGCGAGCTCTCGTCTAATTTTATCAGCGGTGGCAAGTTCGTCGCAATAACCTTTGAGGAGCCTGTCATAATAACCAGCCAAGCCTTTGAAAATTTTCATACCGTCGGCGAGTTGAGCATTTATTTGCGGTATCTCAACGCCAGCACGAGTAAGTTCTGTTGCTTTATCCCGGAGATCAATAGCAAGATCGCCCATGTCGCCTTGTGCCCGGAGAAGTTCCTCACGCAAGTGAGCGACACGAGATTCTACTTCGGATAAGCTTTTCTGGAGAACCTCTTGCTGTTGCGCTTTTAAAGCCTTAGCCTCAGAGAGAGCTTGATCCACTTCAGGTCCTATATCGTCGCGTTGTAGCATGGAAAGGAATTCTAATTCATATTCCAGAATTATGATTCCCTCGTGACAATTTTCGGTCCATACTATATCCCCCTGGTCCCTAATCTTGGCGACACACTCTAGCAGATGGGGTTCAAAGACCTTGAAACTCACGTCTCCGAGACTGACGACATCAATAGTCATTTGCATCCAATGCTCTAATTGTTCGATAAGCTTCCTCAAAGTTTCCGAGCTTGGGGGTGGAGCAGTTGGATAAGTAAAACAATTCGCATAATCAGTGCGAATGGGACGTTCGACAGCTTCAGAAGACGGTCCTTCGGGCATACTTGGTGCTGGATCCGGGATGGTTAACCCCTGCCCAGCTGCCGTTATTTCGGGACCAGAAGGAACAGCCGGGAGTATGGTCTCCTCTGTCTCCTCAGGAGACGCAACATGTGCCGACTTGATGGCATCCCCCATCAACTTGGACTTTTTGGAAGTCTTAGCTGCAGTAGGTTTCCGCTTGCGTATTTTCTTGTCATACTTGGCAACCTCATCAGCAGTAAGAGCCTTCTTCCCTGATGATCTCAAAGAGCGAGACTTAGGAAGAGGTGCGCTCTCGAAAACTTCTTTAGTGTCCTCTTCTTCAGAAGGTTTAGCAACAGGTAATTCCTTCGGGATCTCTTCGATTCCAGCTGCCTCTCGCTCGCAGGACAGATAATCCTCAATACCCGGTAATCGAGTCCTGCCAGAACCACTTCTCGACTTATAAAGCCCCCAGATTTCGTTTATACATGAAGTATATACATCATATTCTGGGATTTGAGAAGCCTTGTCAAACCAATCGCGGAAATCCGCCACAGTGGAGCAGCTAGGCGGCAAACTAGGCAAAGTGAATTGCGCATGGGTTCCTCGGGCGAGGAAGAAATACCAAGCACGGGCCCCTTCATATAAATTTCCAATATGAGCTAATCGCGGGTTAGGGTTGCCAACATAAAGCTGGTCATACCCAAATTGTCGAGCGAAGCGCGAAGGAATATAAGGCTCAATTATGCATCCCTCGCCTAATCGAAGGACCAAGTAGCCCACTCGGATGGCAAGAAGCCATTGGAAAGTTCCCATGTTTAAGAATGAGGACCCCTCAAAAACCACATCACCAAACTTTAGGCCTTCTTCTTCAGCCCCGTCGAAACGAGGGCGGCAGCAAAAAAGATCATAGTTGTTTTCCAGAGATAAGAGTTGTCTGGCCCGGACTATATACACAGTCGTCCATGTGGCCGACTCAAGCCTCTGGATGAAAGGAACAGAAGTTTCATTGTCATGCACGATCCCCGTCATTAACGAGGGATAATGCAACACGAACCAAGCCACTAGATAAGTATAGGGCATGGGAACACGGGGTTGAAAAGTCTTCCAGACTTTCCTCCCGGCAATATTCATCTCTTTGACATCAAGGAGTTCTGAGGTCAAATCTCGTAAGCCTCTCTGCAGGCAGCCCGTCATCGCAGGGAGAAGACTTAGTGGTTTTCCATAAGTTAGGAGAACAGCGGGATAAACTACCTCAACCAAGATTGATTCTGTCGGTCTCAACGGCACAACGCACCGTTTCAACCATAGCATCAGGAAACCAGCAAAGAGTGCCATGTCAGAAATGGGAGTAGCGGCTTGATGATGAAAGCTCTCAAACTCACTGCCAGCTTCGAACCCATCTTCTAAATGTTGATTCTTATAAACAGCCTGAGTAGCCCTGATGCGGGCTTTAATACTCCCAGCGGAGTTGACAGCAAGACGGGTCACCTTAGAGTCTTTCTGACCCAAGTTCTGAAATAAGTAATCCACCCAAGTAGTATGCATAAGGCCACTCCCGCGTGTTCCGGCAACTTGAGCGCAGATATGGAAATGACACATTA
>BQKN01010494.1:0-11118 GCA_022839385.1 Asparagus kiusianus | reverse complement strand
TTTAAACTACAGCATTGAATGTGTAGGCTACATGTGTTAGATGTAGATTTATCTCTAATAAGGGATAGAGATAACATCCCCCATGAGTGAATGACATGGATTTTAAAGTGTAGATAGGTTACGTTCTCTATGTATGAAAACGAACCTAAGTGTGTGAAGAAAGAACTTGGATATTCCAGTTCAGAGTCTCTTGTTTGTTGGTAGAGAAAAACCCAGAATTGGAAGGGAATAATTTCATATTCCATCTCCCCATCTCTTGTTTGTTGGTAGAGATAAACCCAGAATTGGAGAGGAATAATTTCATATTCCGACTCCTGGTCTCTTGTTTGTTGGTAGAGATAAACCCAGAATAAGAGAGGAATAATTTTATATTCCGTCTCCTGGTCTCTTGTTTGTTGGTAGAGATAAACCCAGAATTGGAGAGGAAGAATTTTATATTCTATCTCCTAATGCAAAGGAAACTCAAAGTGGGATCTCCACTTAGGGAATCCGGATTGGTTTGAATAATCCTAACTGTCATAAGGTTTGATTATTCAGTTTGTGGACCTCTCGTTCATGGAACGAATCGAGAGGGGATTTTGGTTGTGGTCCTAATTGTAGGAAGGTTTGACCAAGTGGGGGTTTTGAGATGATCCTAACTGTTTAAAGGTTTGATCACTCAATTTGTGGACCTCTCGTTCATGGAACGAATCGAGAGGGGATTTTAGCTTTGGTCCTAACTGTAGGAAGGTTTGATCAAAAGAAGAATAGGAGTAGGGTACAAATAACAATGAGTTTGTTGATTTGCACGAACTACTCGGTGGGAAATTTTGATATTAAATATAAGAATTCGACATGAAATAAATTATCGACTGATACAGATCGATGACCATTGGTCGATCTGACCAGTGGGGTTTTCATGGTGCGGGGTTACGAATCATCGAATTTCCCCTTTCCATGATTGCATTACAAGATTTTGTGAGGAAAGATTAACTGTCATTAAATCTCATCTCAACAAAAGTAGTAAGAGGGTCTTAATTATTTTCATCATAATTAAGAATGGATTATTCACATGATCATTTTCCATTGAGAATAATCAACTGATACCGGGTTATCCTGAAATATCCTGTATAGGATTTTCTAGGAACTTCCCGTTTTACATAGGTTATCCTGAACGTATTATGGGTAATACTTTTTCAGGAACTTCCCATTTATTGGTATTATCAATTTGTTGCCATCCTGAGTGACCAGGCGGTATGCACCATTTGAATAGACTGTTTCTATCACAAACGGCCCTTCCCATTTAGGTTCAAATTTTCCTTTCTTTTTGGAAGTGAGAATCATAGGTCTTCGGACGGCAAGAACTAGATCTCCTTCTTTAAAACTTTGTCGTCGGACCCTTTTATCAAAAGTCCGGGAAATTCTAGCTTAATAAAACTCGATCTGTTGTTGAGCCTCCAAGCGCTTCTCATCTAACATCTCTAACTCCTCGAGACGTTTCTGATGATGTTCTTCCGTCGTCATTCCCGTTGCGAGAGCGATGCGGAGAGAAGGAATTTGTATTTCCAGTGGCAGAACAGCTTCACATCCATATGTTAAGGCATATGGGGTTGTTCTGGTTGGCGTGCGGACGGTTGTGCGATAAGCCCACAGGGCTTCGCCGAGTTTGTCGTCCCAATCTTGTTTATTAGTCTTCACCAATTTTGCCAGAATTTTGATGATAGTCTTGTTAAAAGCTTCGGCTAATGCGTTAGCTGTAGGATTATAAGCGGTTGATGAAACGCCCTTAATCCCGAATTTGCCGCAGAATTTGATGAAGGCGTTGCTGACGAACTGAGGACCGTTGTCGTGTACTATTCACCTTGGAACACCATACCGATATATGACATGGTGTTTGATAAACTTGATAACATCACTCGTCTTTACTTCTCTTAGTGGAACTGCTTCTGCCCATTTTGAGAAGTAATCGGTGATTGCTAGAATGAAACTGTCCCCTTTAACCGAAGGCGGGAAAATAGGACCTACTATATCCATTCCCCAAGTTTCAAATGGCCACGACGTTGCCGATGGGTGTAAATACTCGTGAGGCTGGTGCATATAATTTGCATGTAATTGACATACTTCACATCATCGTGCGTAGTCAACTGCATCCTTTACCATAGTTGGCCAGTAGTACCCGATTCTTCTAAGTCGATCACAGAGTTTAGGACCGGGCTGATGCGCACCGCATATTCCATTATGCGCCTCTTTGAGTGCTTGTTCTGTTTCTTTGCCGGATAGACAACGAAGTAAAAGGCCATCGTATGATCGTCGATACAACATTTGCGCCATGGCGTTGAAGTAAAATCTCGGTGCTCTTCGCCGAATCGATTCTCTTTCTCTTACATCTTCAGGCAATATACCATGTAGGACGTAGTCGATAATGGGAAAACGCCAATCTCGAACTTCGGGTTCAACTCCTGTTGAGTATGTTTCCTTAGCGTTCGAATCGTAGATTGGAACAATCAGCTGATGTGTTCTCACTGTAATTAACTGCTCTATTTCGGGAGGTTGAGCCAATGATACTGACAATGCCGCCAATGCGTCTGCATACGCATTTTGGAGACGTGGAACGTACTCTATGAAAAATCCTTCAAACGAGTTTGCCATCTCAATGGCCACCTGGTGGTATGGAATCAGGTCTTGACTTCTGACTTCATACTCTCCTCGTATTTGATTAATTACCAGTTGAGAATCCCCGAAAGCTTCAAGGTATTCGACCCCCAGCTCTTTGGCAAAATTGAGTCTGATTATCAATGCATTGTACTCGGCCACATTATTAGAACATGATCCGGTCAACGAGTATGCTCTAGGCAAGACATGCTTTTCCGGGGAAACTAAAACGACCCCCACTCCTGAGGAGATTTTAGAACATCCGGGTGCGCTTGCCACATTAGTTGCACGGGAAGCCCCATCGAAGTACAACTGCCACACTTGTTGATGTGAGGTAGTATTAACTTCGTGAGTTTCATCTGGCAGATCGTCGTACAATTCGACTATATCCTTCGTAGGATTTTTCGCTAGAAGATCGCAAATAGCTCGCCCCTTAACCGATTTTTGTTGCTTAAAGTACAAGTCGTATTGCGATAAGAGTAAAGCCCACCTGGCTAAACGCCAATTCATGGATGCCGGCTGGGTCATGAATACTCGGATAGGGTTTATGTTGGAAATAACATAAATGGTCTGTCCGACTAAGTAATGTCGCATCTTCTGGACTGCAAATACCAATGCAAGGCATTCTTTCTCGATCATCGGATAATGAGATTCAGCTCCTACCAGTGTGCGACTCAGATAATATACCGCTTGTTCGTGACCGTTATCGTCGTCTTGTGCAAGTAATGCACTTAACGAATGGCTCGTCGTTTTGACATAAATCAAAAACGGTCTGCCCGATTTCGGTGCAACGAGAATAGATGGGTTCGCTAGATATGCTTTAATATCCTCGAACGCCTTTTGGCATGCTTCATCCCAAATGAACGACACACCTTTCTTTGCGAGTTTAGAAAATGGTTGATATTTTCCGGACAGATTTGATATAAACCGACGGATATATGCCAATCGACCCTGCAATCCTCTGAGTTCTTTAAGATTTCTCGGGGGTTGCAGCTCATGTATTGCCTTCACCTTATCAGGATCAATATGAATACCTTTTGTGGTGACAACGAATCCAAGAAATTTACCGCTCGACATTCCAAGGAAGGATTTAGTCGGATTCATTTTTAGCTGATGGATCCTCATAAGATCGAACATCGTCTTCAGGTCCTTAATGTGGTCGTTTTTATCGCGGCTTTTAACCACCAGATCATCAACGTAGCATTTGACGGTCTTCCGCAGATGTTCTTGAAAGATCTTCGTCATGGCTCGTTGGTATGTAGCACCAGCGTTCTTCAATCCGAACGGCATAATAGTATAACAGAATACACAAAGGGGTGTTCTGAAAGCTGTATGCTTTTCATCATCCGGATGCATCTTAATCTGATTATATCCCGAGAATCCATCCATAAATGACATCCTTTCAAACCCGCATGTATTGTCAATGATGACGTCTGTAATGGGCAGAGGAAAATCATCTTTAGGACAGGCGGTATTCAGATCTCTGAAGTCAATGCAAATTCTGATTTTTCCATTCTTTTTAAGGACTGGAACAATATTAGCCAACCATTCAGGATGTTGTTCTTCCCTGACAAAACCTGAATCGATCAGTTTTTTAACTTCAGCTTCTATTGCCTCCATAATTTGCGGACGAAACCGTCTTTGTTGTTGCTTGACAGGTTTAGCATCTGATTTTATGTTAAGGGTATGCATCGCTACATTTGGGTCGAGTCCCGACATATCTTCGTAATTCCAAGCAAAAACGTCGATATACTCTCTAACGAGGGCGATTAGTTCCTCTTTTTCATCCGATGGAAGATCACCGCTGATAAATATAGGTTTCGGATTAGTTTCGTCACCCATATTAACTTGGATCACTTTATCCTCCGTAGGAGGTTCTCTTTGTTCAAATCGATCGCCATACTGGATATTCATGTAATGCATCCATGGATCTTCCCAAATGGGCAATTGATCATCTTCTTCGGTTGTGGAAGGATCAACTGTCGCCATGTTTGACATTAGGGCTTTGAATCTCTCTCCGATACTCGTGTCAGAGTCCCACATTGAAGTATCGGATGAATGCCCGCTTTTATTTCTCAGTTGGCTAATGATCTGCTGGCAATACTCGTCGTCAGATGACGAAGCGTAACCTAGACCTCTATTATGACTATAGTAATTATCCGGTTTTTCTTTTGGTACATAGGTAGAACGGGGTGGAACCCTGACTCCTTGACCAAAATAAAGACCTTCACCAAGCGAGAGGTCATAGCCTTGCCTCTCCATGTAATCATTTGCTTGTGAACTATATCGAGAGAAATGCCACCCAGGCTTTTCCTCATCTGAGTTGCTGTCCAAGAAAAGATCAGGAGCTGGGGATGGATCCCCTTTTCCAAAGATTATTTCTTTCTCAGCCCCTGTCTTTGCGGGTAGGATCACCGTTGTCCCGTCTGAATTTTGCAGATACTTCATCGTCGTGCAAGACGAGCGAAGTGGCATGTGTAGATTAGGATTATCATACAATTCCTGCATTACATTATCAAGACAAGGCGAGTACTCTAAATCATCCTTTATTATTTCGTCGGCAAGTTGCCAGTTACAACTTTCGTCCGACGATTCATCACCGTCAAGATCGATTACAAGAGGTTCAATGTCATTTAGTACAAGACCTTCACTATAATCGAGCCCGGCTTCGGTATCAGCTTCTTCACCGCTGTCCGTGCCATGGGCCGATGGTTCAGTATCGGACTCAGCACCATACAAAAGGGAGTCAGTAAAATAGTTTTCTAACCCCTTGAATGGTTGCTTATCCGCGACCACCGTCTTGACCTCCTCATTAGTGTTAACATACTTCAAACACTGATGGAGGGTAGAGGGAACTATAAAATTACCGTGGATCCATGGGCGACCCAACAGTAAGTTATAGGAAGTTTCTGCATCGATCACGTAGCAAGTGACTTCAGACTTCAAATCTCCGAGTTGACACTTCACCCGGATTTTTCCCAACGGTCTTGATCCACTAGTATTGAACCCGTAGATGACCGTTCCTGTGGAGGCTAACTTGCTGGCGGGAATTCCGAGGTGGTACATCAACCGGAGTGGCATGATGCTAACAGCGGAACCCGGATCGACTTGAATCCGGTTAACCATGCTTGAACTGATATATCCCGTAAAATATAACGGTCTATCATGCTTTGAATTCCTGACCTGCATATCTTCTTTTGTGAAAGCTATGCAAGGAAATCTGGTGGCTGCTAGATTGCAGTGCTGCACTGATGAATTTGGCTCTTCAGGAGTTGGCTTGATCTGAGTAAGGAACACCTCAGAATCAGCCAAGGCTTCTTGTAAAGCTTCCCTGGTTTCTTTCGAAAGGCGAAACAACTCGTATAGCGTGATCCTTGTTGGGATATTAGCTAATTGAGTCATGACGTCGAAGCGGAACGGAGTATTTGAACTTTCCGGTTTGTCTCGTCCAATAGGTCGATTGAAACGAGGCTGCTTCGGAAGTTGAACCTCTTTGGGTTGAGGTTCTTTCTCTTTCTGCTTAACAACCTTCTGAGGTTTCTCAACAGGCGTAGGAGGAGTTGCAACTACCCCCAGTTCTGAAAGAGTTTTGGCGTTCGGATTAGAGGTTTCAGGATACTTGTAGTGGTATTCGTTTCCACCTCTAGTAGCGAAAACCTCCTGTTCTTCATCAGAAAGTGGTAGAGCTGCTATCTCCTCATCATCTTTCTCCGGAATCGCCGAGGCTCCGTAACAGGATTTCTCCTTTCCTTTACCTTTCGATTTCTTCTTCGATGTGGATGTCGTCCACTGTTCATCTTCAAGCAAATCCGGATGAACCCAAAGGATTTCGCCGTTAGGGGTCGTGTGTGACACTAGCCCTTTTTGGCGCTGTCCATGAGGGTCATCGTTGACGGTTTGCATCTTGACCTTCGACACTGGCTCGGTTTGAAACCAGGACAAAGGAACCGATCCGAAGCTAATGGAGACTGCGTTTGCACCCACCTTCTTCTCCTTTGGCTTCGGGGTCACAATACCAACATCGATTAAGGTTTGTATTTTGTCTTTCAAGACATAACACGCCTTAGTGGGATGGTGGACCCTCCTGTGATACGCACAGTATTTTGGGTCATTGGTCTTCTTCGCTTCTTCTTGGTTTGTGACCGGCGGAAGCTTGATCTTATTATTATCTAGCAGGTATTTGAAAATGACTTGCACTTCATCATCTTTGAATGAATACTCTTTTGGGAATCTGGGCTCAGAGGGCTTAAACTGCTTCTGAGGCTGTTGATTCTGATTTGGCGCTAACTGGAATGACGATTGCTGTGGTTGTTGTTGCGGCGGCTGCTGTGACATTTGGTGTGCATCGACAGCGGCTCCCGACCCTCTTCCTCTGCCTCGAGGATTGAAGTTATGTTTCTGATTTTGATTGTTAGCTGGTGGCTGACCCCTCTCCAAGTTCCTTCTCTTGAGAAATCGTTCAGCTTGCTCACCTCTAACCTTCAACTCTTTTTAGGTTTTAGAGGGTACAACTCCCATAACTTCTAATACATCCAAAGACAGGTTGTTATGACATGTCTGTAGGATGAATTCTTCTGTGAGTGGATCTCTACAGTTTACTGCCTTGTTCCGGAATCGTTTGACAAACACATCAACCGACTCCCCATTCTTCTACTTCTCATCCAACAACGTGCCAATGGAGACTTCTGTGTCGTCATCGAAGAAATTGGTGAGGAACAGTTCTTCCATGTCTCCCCAGCTATTGATGCTTCTGGGTTTCAGGCGTCGGTACCAATCGAAGGCAGGCCCGCGGAGGGTTCCTACGAATGACCGAACCATCAGGGCCTCATTTCCTGATATTGCTCCGAGATGCGACTTGAAATAAATCAAGTGCTGAGTTGGTGAACCCCTGCCATCAAAAGGAGTAAAGTTAATCAAATTAAATTTCGGGGGATAAGGAATGAGATCCCACTCCCTCGGGTACGGGTATGGAATGCCCGTTTTCTTCACTTCTTGGGCCGTCATAAGAGCGTTGACTTTGCTTTCGAGGTCCTACATCTTCTTGTCTTCCTCCTCAGTCTTCTTCAGAAGAGGCTGAGTAGCCGATTTGACCGGACCGCTTCCAGAATTATCTTTGTCCGTAAGAGGATCATCAAAGATAGTCTCATCTTCTTTATCATCGTCCGCAACTGTATGTACAGGTCTGGCATTGCGTTTGCTGGATTCTGCCTTTTGGCTCGATTCCGGTTGACTTTGTTGAGCTTGCAAATCTCGTACATGCTGCATTGTCAACTCCATCTCCGTTTTGATTTCAGCTCTGATCTCCTCGCGTTGTTTGGCCAACGCTTCTTGCAGTATCTGAGCTAACTGGTCTGGCGTGATAGCGAATGATTCTCTCGCTCGTCCTACACTGGACGCGGTATCGTCTGAAGTGATAGCGGAACAAGTATCTGATAACTCTTCTTCTGACGATAAACCTTCATGCATCCTTTTGTAGTCTCGGCGTCGGTTAGCCTTCCGTTGTAACCGTGCCATTCTTTAGGAAAGACCCCGCTCAACTTTTCCTTCTGAAGAGAAATCAGGATCCGGGTTGACTAACTGTTGTTTTCCTCTGCCGGTCATGTTAATGGTGACCTCAGGGAATTCATCTTGTCGCCTTGCAGGCTTCCTCTGGTTGAAACGTCTCACTTTAGATTTCGACGTTTCGGTCGACAGTCTCTGAAATACGGAAACTCGCTTTGGGGTTTGTGAGCAACCGCATTCCGTCAATACTGCCTTGATGAGTCTCTCGCATGCGCAATGCGATTCATCTTCTCGGACAATTCTTTTTCTTGATTTACTGTTTTGATAGTACAGCTCATCACTACCGTGATTTGAGCAACCTATCTTTGGTTTGTGAACCTTGTTAACATGCACAGGATGACCAGTCGTCGCTTCTGGGCAATCCAAGGTTAAATTTTTAAATACACTCCCTTGCGGGTGTGGAGTCTTCACGGGTCCTAGACGATCATGAACTGATATTCTCTTGTCTTGGACCGGATTAATTCTGACAGGAGGGTGTTTACGACCCCCTGTATAGGAAACCACCAAGGGTTTGTTTGATGGACTCGGATTTTCTCTGACCGGGGTTTTGCCTCGATCGTCGACTGAGGGACCAAGGCGATCCGCCATGGTGATCTTGAACTTAGATAAATCTGGGATAACCCAGGGCTTCACTGTTGATGTAGTAGACGGGCCCGGAACTGATGTTTGTGGCGCCTTCGGCATCCAAACTTTACGGCTTTTTGGTAGCTTTTCAGACACCACCTCCTTCTTAATTCTTTGCGCTTGTTGGCGGAGAGCACGAGCGCGGGCGGCCTTCTCCTTGCGCCTTTGTATCCGTTCCTTCAGGGTTGAACGAGCCCTTTTGACGAGGGTCCATTCCTCCGTCGTAAGCTTTGCATAAATATGATTATCTTGCCGCTGAGGTAATTGAGTCATTTTCTGTTTTCTCGACTCTAGGTCCGCATAATAGTGGACCCCGTCGGTCTGTTGCATGGCTTTAGCCAATTGTCGAGCACGGCGCTGGCGTTGTCTCTGACGAGCCCTCTTCGTCAGCACCGGTGAGCAATTCATTGACTCCTTAACTGGTACGGAGTCTCTTAGAGCAGAAACGTTGCGGACAGTTTCCTTAGCAACGATCGGGTGAGAATCTTCACCTGCAGCTTTCGTAGAGACTGCAGACTTGCAAACTTTCTTAGGAGAAGAAATCTTCCTGTACCTGCGGGACGAGGAAGATTTTGAGGATGAGGATGACAAGTATTCCTCGAATTTGGCTTGATCGAACTCGTATTCGATCTCTTCAGTGACGATAATCTTTATCGGCTGCGACACGACGGCCTCGGCATCGAGGCCGCTGGCTCCCACTGTGGTCGCCAGTTTGTTTTCGTCAAAAGTTGGTCTTGTTGTCGAATTCATTATATCTTCGGTCGATTACAATAAATTCAAAGAAAACAGCCTTTTTATAAGACTCTTTTACACAACAAAAAAAGAAAATTACAACTCTTGAGAAAATAAACACAGGATCGTTGTTTGGATCACTGCTTTCGTGGGTTCTTTGCCTGTGCCGGGAACGCTTTGGTTCGTTGACCACCGAATCACAGATCGTGAAGAGGGGCTTATGATTCTGACCTCGTTTATCGAAGTGAGAATTTGAAACGATATCTTATCGAAGTAAGATAGTCGTTCTTCTTAAACTCAAGTCAAAGCTCGAATGTCAAGGGATTGCTCCTAGAACTTAGATCTCTGCTCTCTCTGCTCTGGAATGCTCTAACAAATGCTCGATCCTCCTCAGAAGTGACCCTAGGGGGGTATTTATAGCCTCCGGGGTCTGTAACTGCAAAAACTTAACGAAACAGCAAGTTAGCTGGCGAGACACTTCATATCTGTCAGTTTTGGGTGATTTTCCCAGTTTTGAGTGATTTTCTATGTTTGGATATCTATTAGCATTTTTTAACGCCTACATGCCCCTTTATACAAATTAAACAAACAAATAAATAAATTATCAATTAATTAATTTTATTAAAATTATAAGATTTTACAAAAGACAAGGAAAAACAATTTGGGGCCTCATTAAAACCTTGGTTGGGGAAAACCTAATGGGACAAAACCCCAAATCGAAATGAACATCTAATATGAGCATCTGAAATCACATGGAATTAATCTAAAGAAACAAAAGCACAAATGCAGCAAGCATTGCATTTTATGGACAGAAATTATTTTAAGCAAATAATAAAAGTGTCATAGGCATATAATCGATGAAACAACATGGCTAGTGAACTGAAAGGTGCAAAATCTTTAAATTTTACCTTCCTGATCACCATAATCTATAGAGAATATCATCGGAATAGGCTAGCAAATATAATAAATTTTGATTCTCTAGAGAGTATTTAGAAGTATTATTTGCGTTAAGTATTTAGAAGTATGCACTTTCAAAATAACATTTCAGACTTGTGCATCAAATTTCCTTCTTTTGTATATACTTGAGAAATACATAATTAAATTCAATTGAAATCAAGTGTCTTTTGTATATACTTGAGAAATACATAATTAACCATTTCCAGTATGCACTTTCAAAATAACATTAGCATGAATTTCCATATTATTTTTGTAACATTGAATTTGATGTGAACTTTACAAAAATAAGATACATAGGTAATTCTATATGTCATAAGTGTAAATGGATACATGTACAGAGTCACATATATATATTATATATATGAGTAAAAAAATTGTCATCAAGTGTCTGAAACAGAAAATAACCTAAACTTTAAGTTTGAATAACATTAACCAAATGCCTGCAATAGACCTAGAATTTCATTTCCAGTATGCTCATTCAATTTTATAATTAGCATGAATTTCCATATTACTTCTGTAACATTGCACGAAATAACATTCTGTAACATTGAATGAAAATTGAATAAAAATAAAATAGTTAAATTTTTCGGTAAAAATCCATGATAAGACAAT
>BQKN01010481.1:0-11056 GCA_022839385.1 Asparagus kiusianus | reverse complement strand
TGGAAAAAGATTGGTGTGGGAAGGAAGAATTTTATATTCTATTCCCCGAATAAGGAAGGAAGAATTTTATATTCTATTCCTTGATTCTGGAAAGGAAGAATTTTATATTCTATTTCCAGTACAAGAAAGAAACTAGAAGTGGGATCTCCACTCCGAGAATCTGGAAGATCTAAATAAGCTTACCTTTTATAGGATTGATTATCTAGATGAGTTTTCCGTTTATCGAAATAAAATTTCAACTTTGGTTATAACCATGAGGAGGTTTAACCAAAGAGAAAAGAAATGGAGTTCTTTCGTTTATCGAAAGGGGACTCCGAACTAAAAGTGGACCTCTTGTTCATGGAAAGAGTCAAGAGGGCCAGAAGGACATTTTTGGTGGACTCACTGTCAATTGAAATTGATCAGTGAGAGATTTTGGTGGTGAAAATGATTTTGGGTTATCCTCTAGAATATTAAGTGTAATATTCTTCGAGGAACTTCCCGATAAATGGGTTATCCTGAATGTACTAGGGATAGTACTTTTTCAGGAACTTTCTATTTATTGGCATTAATTGCCTGACGCCCTCTAGAGAAACGAGGCGATATGCACCGTTTGAGTAGACTGTGTCTATCACAAACGGTCCTTCCCATTTGGGTTCAAATTTACCCTTCTTCTTGGAATTGAGGATTATCGGTCGGCGAGCAGCGAGGACCAAATCTCCTTCCTTGAAGCTTCTTTGGCGGACCCTTTTGTCAAAAGCCCTAGATGTTCTGGCTTGATAAAACTCAATGTGTTGTTGAGCTTCCAAGCGTCTTTCATCCAATCTCTCGAGTTCTTTGAGACGTTTTTGATGTTGTTCTTCAGTCGTCATCTTTGTTGCGAGCGATCCGAAGTGACGGGATTTGAATCTCTAAAGGCAGCACAGCTTCACATCCGTATACCAACGAATACGGGGTGGCTCCCGTAGGTGTGCGTACGGTGGTGTGATAAGCCCAGAGTGCTTCACCGAGTTTATCGTCCCAGTCTCGTTTATTAGTCTTCACGAGCTTTGACAGGATCTTGATGATCGTCTTGTTAAAAGCCTCAGCTAATCCGGTCGCAGCGGGATAATAAGCTGTCGACGAAACATCTTGAATCTTGAATTTGTCGCAGAACCTGACGAAAGCGTTGCTTATGAACTGCGGACCGTTGTCATGAATGATCCGTCTTGGCACGCCGTGTCGGTATATGACATGATGCTTGATGAAATTGATGACGTTGTTCGTCTTTACTTCCTTAAGAGGGATTGCTTCAGCCCACTTTGAAAAGTAATCCGTGATTGCGAGAATAAACCGATCACCTTTGACTGAAGGGGGAAAAATAGGACCGACAATGTCCATACCCCATGTCTCAAATGGCCAAGACGTGGTTGACATATGTAAACGCTCCGGTGGTTGGTGCATATAATTTGCATGCACTTGACAAGTGTGACATCCTCGTGCGTATTCGATCGCGTCACGGACCATTGTTGACCAAAAATATCCCATTCTTCTGATTCGATCGTACAGTTTGGGACCAGGCTGATGCGCACCGCATTCTCCTTCGTGTGCTTCCTTAAGAACTTCTTCTGCTTCTTCGTTCGAAAGGCATCGGAGTAGCAAATCATCATACCCTCGGCGGTATAATGTACGAGTCTCGGCATTATAGAAGAACCTTGGTGCTCTTCGGTGAATAGATTCTCTTTCTTTCACATCCTCCGGCAAAATGCCATATTGGACGTAGTCAATGATGGGAAAACGCTAATCTCGGGACTCAGACCCGATTTGGGTTGAGTTCACCTCTTTGGCGTTTACGTTTCTATCATCTTCCTCTTCGATGTCCATATCGTATATGGGTACGCAGAGTTGGTGTGATCTTACTGTGACTAGCAGCTCAGTTTCGGGCGGCTGCGCGAGTGATACTGCTAGTGCTGCCAGTGCATCCGCATAGGCGTTCTGGAGATGCGGGATGTATTCAATAAAGAATTTTTTGAAAGAATCTGCCATTTTGACGGCCTCCTGGTGGTACGGGATCAGGTCTTGGTTCCTGACTTCATACTCTCCACGGACTTGATTGACAATCAGTTGAGAATCCCCAAAAGCTTCGAGATATTCGACCCCCAGCTCCTTGGCGAAACTGAGTCCAATAAGGAGCGCGTTGTACTCGGCTACGTTATTAGAGCACGGACCGGTCAGTGAATAAGCCCGAGGCATCACATGCTTCCCCGGGGAAACTAAGACAACTCCAACTCCGGAGGAGACTTTAGGACATCCGGGGGTTACTGCCTTATTAACTGCTCTCGAAGCACCATCAAAGTATAATTGCCATACTTGTTGATGTGACGTGGTGTTAACCTCGTGGGTTTTATCCGGCAAGTCATCATATACTTCTGCCGTATCTGTTGTCGGGCTTGCCGCCAAAAGATCACAAATCGCTTGTCCTTTGACCGACTTCTGCTGTTTGAAGTGCAGATCATACTGGGACAAGAGAAGGGCCCACTTCGCTAACCGCCAATTCATCGAACCCGGTTGCGTCATAAAAACCCGTACTGGATTAACGTTAGAGATAACGTAAATCGTTTGTCCGACCAAGTAATGTCGCATCTTTTGTACCGCGAATACCAATGCGAGACATTCTTTCTCAATCATCGGATATCGGGACTCGGCGCCTACCAAAGTCCGACTTAAGTAATAAACTGCCTGTTCGTGACCATTATCATCGTCTTGTGCTAATAAAGCACTTATCGAATGGTTCATCGCTTTGATGTAAATCAAGAATGGTTTACCTAATTTTGGTGCGACAAGAACAGGGGGATTCGTCAGATACGTTTTGATATCTTCGAGTGCTTTTTGGCAGGCGTCATCCCAAATGAATGACACACCTTTCTTGTTTAGCTTAGAGAAAGGTTGGCACTTCCCAGAAAAATTTGAGATGAACCGCCGGATATAAGCTAAACGCCCTTGCAATCCTCTGAGTTCCCTTAGATTCCTCGGGGGCTGTAATTCATGTATCGCCTTCACCTTGTCAGGATCGATGTGTATACCTTTAGTGGTGACGACGAATCTAAGGAATTTTCCGCTGGACATTCCAAGGAAAGATTTGGTGGGGTTCATCTTCAATTGATGACTCCGCATGAGATCGAACATCGTCTTCAAGTCCTTGATGTGATCTTCTTTGTTGCGGCTTTTTACAACTAGATCATCAATGTAGCACTCGATCGTTTTCCTAAGGTGCTTTTGGAAAATCTTCGTCATCGCTCGTTGTATGTAACGCCTGCATTCTTCAGACCGAAAGGCATAACTGTGTAGCAGAAGACACCGAGGGGCGTTCTGAATGCTGTATGCTTCTCATCCTCCGGGTGCATCTTGATCTGGTTATACCCCGAAAAGCCATCCATGAAGGACATCCTCTCGAATCCGCACGTATTGTCGATGATGACATCCGTGATTGGGAGGGGAAAGTCGTCTTTCGGACATGCCGCATTCAAGTCCTTGAAGTCGATGCATATCCTGATCTTACCATTTTTCTTCATGACTGGAACAATATTAGCTAGCCAGTCTGGATGTTGCTCCTCTCGGATAAATCCTGAGTCGATCAACTTCTTAACCTCTACCTCAATGGCTTCCATAATCTATGGACGAAACTATCTCTGTTGTTGTTTGACAGGTTTGGCATCCGACTTGATATCGAGGCGGTGCACCGCCACATTGGGGTCGAGCCCTGGCATGTCCTCATAGTTCCAAGCGAAGACGTCGATATATTCCCTGATGAGAGCAATTAATTCCTCCTTCTCATCTGGGGGAAGACTATCACTGATGAATATGGGTTTTGGGTTGGCTTCATCGCCTATATTAATTTGGACTATTTTATCCTCGGTGGGGGGTTCCCTCTGTTCAAACCTATCGCCGTACTGCATGTTTAGGTGATGAACCCATGGGTCTTCCCACGTTGGCATTTGATCGTCGTCCTCCATTGTGGATGGATCAGCTGTAGCCATGTTCACCATTAGGGCTTTGAATGCTTCCCCCAGACTTGTATCGGAATCCCATTCTGAGGAATCTAACGAGTACCCATCTTTAGTCTTGTTAGCAATTTGATCGATAATTTGCCAACCACATTCATCATCAGACGAGGAAACGTAGCCTAAGCCTCTTTTGTGACGGTAATAATCATCCGGTTTCCCTTTTGGTACATATGCCGCTTTTACTGGGATACGGGAACCTCGATCGAAGTATAAACCTTCTCCGAGTGTAAAATCATATCCCTATTTTTCCATGAGTTTGCGCGCTTCTGGACTATACTTAGATAAATACAGACCAGATTTGTCATCATCTTCATCTTCTCTTAGGAAATGATCTGGCAACGGAAAATTCTCTCATTTACCGTAAATCACTTCTTTTTCACCTCCTATTTTGGCAGGAACGATCAGGATCGTTCCGAAAGAATGTTGGAGGTGTTTCTTCGTTACATAAGATGATCGGAGCGGCGTATATAACTCAGGCTTATCGTCTAATCCTTTTATCGTATCATCAAGAGACAAGGAGTACTCTAAATTATCTTTTATTTCAATGTTGGCAAGTTGCCAGTTACAACTGCCATCTGACGATTGTTCATCGTCAAGATTGATTACAAAGGGTACAATGTCATTTAAAACAAAACCACCATTGTAATTGAATCCGGCTTCGGAATTAGCTTCTTCTCCGCTGTCCGTGTCCTGGACCGATGGTTCAGTATCGGATTCGTTACCATAAAGGAGAGAGTCAGTGAAATAATTCTCAAACCCTTTAAATGGTTGCTTATCCGCGACCACCGTCCTAACCCTTCCATCAGTGTCGACATATTTCAGACACTGATGTAGGGTGGAGGAAACTATAACGTTACTATAGATCCAAGGCCGACCCAGTAGTAAGTTATATGATGTCTCAGCATCAATCACGTAACACGTGACCTCCGTCTTCAGATCACCCGTTTGGCATTTTATCCGGATCTTTCCCAAAGGCCTTGACCTGCTGGTGTTGAATCCGTAAATGACCGTGCCTGTAGACGCCAATTTGCTGACTGGAATACCAAGGCTATGCATTAGGCGAAGCGACATAATGCTCACAGCGGAACCCGGATCCACTTGGATTCGGTTGACTTCGCTGGAGCCAATGTACCCGACGAAGTATAGGGGCCGATCATGGTTCGAATTCTTCATCTGCATATCCTCTTTGGTAAAGGTGATGCAGGGAAGGTTCTTGGCCGCTACATTGCATTGTTGGACTGATGGTTCTGGCTCTCCCGGTACCGGCTTGATCCGAGTGAGGAATGCTTTTGAATCGGCCAAGGCTTCTCGTAAGGCTTCTCTAGTCTCCTTAGACAGCCGCAACAACTCATACAACGTTATCCGCACTGGAATATTAGCTAATTGAGCCATGATATCGAAAATACGCGGAGTTTTCGAGCTCTCCGGTTTATCTCTTCCAATCGGACGATTGAAACGAGACTGCTTCGGATTCTGAACCTCCTGGGGTCCCTTTTCCTTCTGCTTATCCACCGGCTGTCGTCGAGCCTCTTCAACCGGTTTAGGAGCTGTAATCACCCCCCGCTCTATTAAAGTCTTGGCTGGTCCCCGTTTGGTCACCCCCTGCTCAGCTAGCTGATCACTAGGCGACGGATAGTTGAAGTGGTACTCGTTTCCGCTTCTAGTGGCAAACACTTCTTGTTCTTCTTCAGAGATCGGGAAGGTAGGAGCTTCATCGCCATCCTCTTCGAAGATTGCGGAAGTAGCGTTGCAGGCTTTACCTTTACCCTTTCTTTTCGAGGACGTCGCCCACTGCTCATCTTCAATAAGATCCGGATGAACCCAGAGGATTTCGCCGTTCGGGGCTGTGTGTGGCACAAGTCCCTTTTGGCGCTGTCCATGTGGGTCATCATTCACCGTCTTCATTCCCACTTTAGTGACGCGCTTCGACTCGAACCATGTTGTGGGCACCGATCCAAAGCTGATTGACACTGCATTTGCTCCCACATTCTTGGCAGGTTTCGGGGTTATGACCCCTACGTCAATTAACGCCTGGATCTTGTCCTTGAGATGGTAGCATGACCTCGTAGGGTGATGGACCGTTCTATGGTACGCGCAGTACTTCGGATCCGTTACTTTGCTGGCTCCTTCTTGATCTACGATCGCCGGCAGCTGGATTTTGTTGTTCTCCAACAAGTACTTGAAGATGCCGGGAACTTCATCATCCTTGAAGGAGTAGACTTTGGGAAACCTTGGCTCCGAAGATTTCTGCTTCTGAGGCCGTTGTTGCCGCTGCTGCTGTTGCTGAGGTTGCAATTGAAAAGTCTAGTTAGCATCAACTGCATTGGCATGTGTCTTACCTTTCCCCCTTTGGTTGAAATTCTGCGCTGGAGCATTCGCCGCTTGTTGGCCTCTCTCCGCCTTCTTTCTCCTGAGGAAACGCTCAGCTTGCTCCCCTCGAACCTTCAGATCCTTCCACGTTTTGGATGGTGCTGTCCCCATTGCTTCCAACACGTCCAAGGAAAGATTGTTGTGGTAGGTCTGGAGGATGAACTCCTCAGTGATCGGGTCCCGGCAATTCATCGCCTTGTTCCGGAACCTCTTGACGAAGGTGTCGACTAACTCCCCGTCCTTCTGCTTCTCATCGAGCAACGATCCGATAGATATCTCGGTGTCGTCGTTGAAGAAATTTGTGAGGAACTTATTCTCCATGTCGTCCCAGCTGTTCACGCTACCTGGCTTGAGGCGGCGATACCAATCGAAGGCGGCTCCGCGAAGAGTGCTAACGAATGACCGCACCATCAGAGGCTCATTGCCAGAGATTACCCCCAGGTGTGATTTGAAGTAAATCAAATGCTGAGTGGGTGAACCCATCCTATTAAACGGCGTGAAGTTAATTAGACTGAACTTCGCCGGATATGGGATTGATTCCCACTCTCTTGGGTATGAATAAGGAATGCCCGTCTTTTTCGTCTCTTAAGCGGAAATCAACGTATTGATCTTGCTCTCGAGATTTTTGATCTTCAAACTTTCACCTGTATCTTCGTTAGCACGATTCTGAGGTGGAAGCGTGGTGTTGTGACTAGCATCCTCATTGCCACCCCCTGCATTAACGGGAGGATCATTGGCATTACGAGTTTCATCCGCATCTGCATGCTCAACTTCCTGAACAACCTGATTACGGCGGCTTGGCTCATCTTACTGGTTTGTCAGTGCCTGGATTTGCTGCTCATGCATTTCTCTCATACTCTGCATGGCCATCTGCATTTCGAACCTGAAGCTTTCCTGTTGTTTGGCCATGGCTTCTTCGAGCATCTTGGCCACTTGCTCCGCGCTTATCATGAATGACTCGCGGGGTTGTCCTCACTAGACACGGTATTGTCAGATGCAATTGCCGAGCCGGCATCTGATTCTTCATCTTCCGAAGGTACTCTTGTCCGAACCCTACCATACGTTGCACGAATGATAGCTCCGGACTGCAGACGAGTTACACGTCAGGGCACCTCTGGAATCGCCTCGGGATTGTCCTGAGCCGATGTTCTCTTGCTGGTCATATTAGCGGTGACCCTCGGAAATTCTCCATCACCGACCACCGTTCTTCTTTGCCGGGAACGCCTATGCCTTGGTTTTGGCGTTTCTGTACTGAGCCTTTCGAATACTGAAACTCTCTCGGGGACTCCCTTGATGCAGTTGCACTCAGACAGTACCGCCCGAATGAGCTTTGAACAAGGGCACTGAGCTTCCAGCCTTCGAGGACTTCTCTTTCTGGCTTTGCTCGTACCCCCAGCACGATAGTACAGCTCATCCGTTTGAAAGTCGGAGCAACCTATCGTGTGTTGGCACGATTTCCTAGGTATAACGTCATCATCATCGGACGACAACGTTTCCTTCTGAGGATGAATTGCCTTCTTTGGGCTTTCAAGAGTCACGCGTCTCGAAACACGCCTTTGTGGGCGTGAATTCTCAACGGGCTCCTGAACCTCAATGCGCAAAGTAGTGCGCTCGGGTGCCATGATTTCTTTGTCATGTTGAGGGTTGCGGCGACCCCCAGCGTGTTGAATCGTTCGGGATTTCTTCATTGGCCCCAAGCGTTCCTGAACTGGAGCTTTGCCTCGTTCCTTAGGAAGTGGACCGAGGCGCTCCAAAACTGACTTCCTTTTCTGGGATGGTCCTACGGGATCTCCCGGAGCAATTGTGGAAATCATCGGTGGTTTGGATTGCTTCGCCGGAAGTTGCACTTTCGACGGCTGTAGTTGTTGCTCCTTGGTCTGAACCGCCGCTTCAGACTTCGGTCTCCAAACTTTGTGGGTTGATGGCGGCTTCTTAGCCACCTCTTTCTGCAGCTTTCTACGGGCTTCTTCGGCTTGAGCCCGTGCCTGCGCTGATAGTGCGCGGCGCTTGCGGATGCGCTCCTCGAGCGTTGAACGGTTCCGTTTGACACGGACCCATTCCATTGTTGGCGGCTTGGAAGAAGCGCCACTCATCTATTGTTGAGGCTGTTTGCCTCTCTTGTTCTTCAGATCCGCGTTGTAGCGGATCCCGTCAACGGACTCCATGGCCTTTACAAACTGTTTCGCAAGGCGTTAACGTTGCCTTTGGCGGGCTCTCTTCGAGAGAGTCACCACGCCCTCTGCGGTAGAAGGGTTGGCCAGAGCAGATCTGACCTGGTTGGGATTTGGAGGAACTTCACCCGACGCAACTTTGGCGTCAATCGGGGTGAGGTCGTTGTTGGTAGCTTTAACTTCTTCGTACCAACGAACTTTTCTCCTGGAGGAGAGTTTCTTGGACTTGCGGGGGAGGTTGATCCGGACGAGGATGACAGGTATTCCTCGAACTTCTATTGGTCGAACTCGTATTCGACCTCCTCCACGATCGGGATCGAGATCCGCGGCTGCGACGCTCCGATCTCGGCAGCGAGATCGGCGGCTCCCACTGTGGTCGCCAGATTATTCGCGGTGAAAATCGAGTCTTTCTTCATTGTTGATTCCATTGCTATCTTGCATAACAGCTTTTTGAGTTACAAAGATCCGGTCTTTTTATAAGATCCGGTTACAATAAAAATCAAAGAAAAATAAAGAAAAATTACAACTTTCTCCTTTTGTGTCGAACAAATCACGAGCTCCTGTTTTGCGGTTGCTCGCTTGCGTGGGTTGTTTGCCTGCGCCGGGGTTTATCTGTGGACTACCGTGAGATCTAGATCCGGTCGGATCTACGCAGTACGACGGGTATTATTTCACGAAAGAAATAATAGCCGGGGGGGTTATTTCACCAAGGAAAAAACCACCCAAATCTCAGGATCAAAGACCAAGCTTTGATCCGGAGTACGCCTGCGTAGATCTGAGACCTGATTTGTGATCCGGTTCCTCTCGAACTCTTGCCTTATTTGGCGTTGACGATCGCCGAGCACCGGATCTCGATGAACAAGTCTTCAAAGTCCCAAAGCTTGAATCTTTTTTAGATCTGAGCTTCGAATCCTGCAGAGCTTCGCCTCCAAAAAATCCAACCTTTGAACAAATGAACCACCTCTCCTATTTATAGCCTCTCTTTACTGTGCCCGCGCACAGGTGGCCGACACGCCTAGCCACCTCAGGGTGGCTCGGCATTAGCCGAGCCACCTTGAGGTGGCTCGGCCACCGAGCCACCTCAGGGTGGCTCGGCCTTGGCCGAGCCACCTTGTGGTGGTTCGGTTTCGGCCAAGCCCCCTTAAGGCGTTGTTCCGTCGTTTTATGTTGTATCCGGTTCTTTCGGTTCTGTGTTCGGACTCGATTCGTTGACCTAATTTGGCAGTAAATCCGGTTCCTGATTAGGCAGTAAATCTGCTTCTGAGTTCAAGTCCGAAACTGATCTTGATTCGATCGTGATTCGTCTGAGTCCGCTCTTGGTTGGATGACTCGTTGATTCCTCAACCCGTTAGCTTGATTCCGCACGCGAGTGGATTCATTCCGTTGTTTGCGTGCGGTTCGTTAGCCTCGTAGCCTCGTTAATTCATTTCATCGCGTATCACTTGGCTTTGGTGTTGTGGACTAACGATCGTGTCTGCATACGTCGCCCGATGGTTGGTTTATCGAATCGGCGTCGTCGAACTGTGTTAAGGGACCTATAGGCAGTTTTATACGCCTACACTCCTCGTATGCTCTATCAATATTATGTTCATCCTCTCTGCAACGTCATTCTGTTGCGGCATCCCTAGAGTAGTCCTCTCCAAACGAATCTCATTTAGAGTACAAAACTTCTTGAACTCCTCCAGCTCGTATTCTCCACCGTTGTCCGATCTCAAATACTTTACCTTCAGATCTGTCTTGTTCTCCACCATCGCTTTCCACTTCTTGAAGATCGCGAGCACCTCTGACTCGTACTTTATGAAGTATACCCATACCTTCCTCGAGTGATCGTCGATAAAGGTGATATAGTACGTCGAACCACCAAGAGAAGACACGCTAGTCGGGCCCCATACATCTATATGACTAAACTCTAGCTTTTGAGCTTTAGGCGGCCTTCCACCTTTCTGAAAGCTGTCCTCTTCTACTTCCCCTAGATGCATTCCTCTCAGATACTAACTTTTACTGAATCGATGTCGGTTAGCTTTCCCTATAAGTGTAGAATCTTTATACCATTTTCACTCATGTGTCCCATCTTATTGTTCCAAAGATCTGCACTCTTCTTGCTAGCTGTAATTATGAGGGTATCACTCTCATATGAAGTGAGGTAGATAGTTCCTGTTTTATTGCCTCAAGCAACCACCATAATATCGTTGGAGATTTTCCACGAGTCCTCGGTGAATGTTAAAACATAGCTTTCTGCTCTAAGCTGGCTAACTGAAACAAGATTTCTCTTTAGCTTCGGTACGTGTCTGATGTTCTTCAGATTCCACTTGGAGCCTTTCATCTGAATTTGCACGTCGCCTCTTCCAACAATACTGTATGGTTCGTTGTCCCCAAAGTATACTTTCCCAAAGTCCCCTACTATATAGTTCTGAAGAAGCTTCCTATTAGCAGTGGTGTGTGTAGGCTGTCTAAAAATCACAATAGATAGTTGATTCCCCATCAAACACCGAT
>BQKN01010423.1:0-10301 GCA_022839385.1 Asparagus kiusianus | reverse complement strand
CCCCTCGTTCTAAAGCAGCCGCTGCCTTTCCTGTTTTCATCCCGACCCTGACCCAGCCTCGTCCGACGCCGCCCCGATCCTTGCTCGGTCTCACCCCGCTCTGACCACCTATCACCGCCCTTCCCACCACCGTCACTCCCTCTCCTCTGAGCTCCTCCTCTATCTCTCTCTTTTCTCTCTTTCTTCCCCAAACCCGTGCTCAAGCTTCTACCACCGCCTCACCCACTGTTCCTCCGCCTGCACCACCTCCGGCCACTCGTTCTCTCTCCTTTTCACGCCACCACTCGAACCAGATCTCCCTCTACCCACTGCTCACCCCCAACCTCATCGCAGTCCCTCAGATCTGACACGGATCTGCTCCAACCCACCGCCCTTTCCGCCGCGGATAGCCCCTCGAGCCGCCAGCCTTCCCTTGTCACCAACGCAGCTCAACCCCCGAGCTCTCTCCACCCTATTGTACGCCGCCGTTCTCCTCGCCGCAACCGCCGAGCTCTTCCCTGACCGTCGCGACGAACCGCAAAGCCCTTTCCGTCGAACCCGTCGTCGCCGCCGCCTTCAAATCCGAACCCCGCAACCCCTTCATCTTCGTCGTTGTCGTCATGCCTCAGCCGACGCTCGCCGCGGACTCACATGTTGACGTCGATCCGTTCGACGAACCCGAGGCAAGATCCCGCTTGCTCAGATCTAAATTTCTCTATTTATTATGAATTATCTGTAATATTAGATCTATTAATAATTATCTGTGTGGGCTTGTTGATCGAATTGTGAATTATCTGTTTATGTTAATTTGTGGTATAATTATCTGCGTGGATGTGATGAATAATATTATATAAAATTTAATTATATGATAAATAGTATTTTCAGAATAATTATAATAGATTAACGAATTTATTTTGACGACGGGATTATTTTAGAATAATTATAATATTTTTTGAATTTATTTTGTGGAAGGAAATCATTTTAGAATGAGAAATAATTTTAAAAGAAATTATTATTAGAAAAGGAATTATTTTAGATTAATTATAATGAGAAATGATTTTAAAATAAATTATTTTGGAAAACGATTATTTTCTAAAATTTATAGATGTGGTTTATGATTTATGATCCTTAGATTTAATTACATGATATGCCAGACATCGTTCTACAGGATTGGTTGTTTTTATTGTTCATTTCTGTGTTTGAGAACCATTATTAGTTCATGACTTAGTGGCCTTGTGCGTCATGAACGGACTTAGTGACATGTGTGTGTGCGTTGACTGAGTTTAGGTGGTAAACCCGAGTTTCAATGAGGATTATGATTGTTGATTTTAGACAAACAAGAAGAGTTGGGATGGGGAAGTCCATGTGCATATGATCGGATATAACTGTTGATGTATCTTCCTGGCTCACCCCATGATCCAGTGTAGCTTGGGGTTAGTTTGTTGGGTCAAAGTGAAGCCAGTGTAGTCATTTTGGTCCGTGAATTTGATATTCACCCGGGTTTTGCTTGAGTTCGAACCAGGCTAAAAACGGATTGCATGTAGCCCTCTGACCGATCTAGTGTAGCGACGTATTGGGTGCACGTAGATGATTTGTAAACAATCAGTTATCCGATGATACGAGTGTTGACTCTATATGAGATGTGGACCAGTGAGTTGAGATAGGATGGCTAGTTACATGACCTCGATTCTTGGCTAAGTATGATTTTTGTGAGATGTAGGCCACTTGTGTTTCTTTTTATACATAGATCGAGGTTAATATTTAATTATCTACTTTGAGACATATGGTATATACATGAGGGTTTTCTTATTTGGATTATTTTGCTCGATGTACTACGTCTCATGTTGTAGATTTTTAAGTATTAATTCCATCTAATGTATGCCCCTGTTACTTGGATGATTAGTCTGATCGCTAGCTGCATGATCTCGTTACCTGATCGATTTTGGATGCTTTATGTCTATCATGTTTTAGTAGTGAATTTGTATGTTGATTTTGTTAGATTTCTAGTTGCACATTTCTTTATCATTTCTGTCATCGTATCTTTTTTCGCTTTGGTTTTCGTTCGCTCTATTTGTTGTGGGATCTTGCTGTGTGCCATGCACGCTGACGTGCACCTGTTTTCTCTGGTGTACGTCAGACTTAGAAGAAGAACGTGTTTAGCTTGGAAATGTGTCAAAGCCCGAGTATTCTCATCAGGAGTGCCTAGCGGATGGAGCAGAAGAAGAAACCGAAGCTTAGTTATTGGTCCTAGTTGTTTTTTTCTTGTACTACCTTTTATTTCCATTCGATCGGTGTGTTTTTATATTCTCCAGTATTTCATTCAGATAGGTTTGTATAAGCGTATGTTGACCCGAATGTTATGTCTCGGATGTTATCCCATTTGTGATATGATATTTTTTATTCTGAGTTTGTCTATTATATTCTTGCTGATTATGATCGAAAACCTGTGAATTTACATTGTATTTATTTCCAGACGTTTAGCGTATTAGGTTGAGGAGAAATATTTATTTTTTATTTATTCTCCTTGATCTAATACGTAGTGGGCTTGTTCACGTTCCGATCCCCGGGTATTTTGGGAAGCGGGGCGTGACAATAAGCCCAAGGCACAACCTTATGGTCGACTCTCACAGTCACTACTCGACCATACGGGGATTATGAAGACCTAGACACCTCCGTAAGACCTAGGTACTCAACCTTTGGGTTATCATTCTGCCAAAAAGGTATTCATAGGCCTGAGGTATGAGTACTAAGTGTAGGGCTAATACTTAATTGATCTAAAAAACTTAAATAGTCATCTGTCGAGTTTTGGTTAATTGAACACTCAACCAAAATAAGACATCAAGTGAATAGTTGTCATAAGTCCCCAGCACGGGTCGACACATTATAACTAACTACTTCAAACCAACATCTCAGATGAGAACAAAGCTACAAAGCTAAAAGAATATAAACAATGAAGGCAAGCACAAAAATAGAGGCAAAAATTAATTTTCATTCAATAAGAGTAAACTTCGTTACAAACTTCTCTACAAAAAAAGGGAAGGAAGAGAATCATGCAGGTCATCAAAGCTCTCGACCAGATTTAGGAGTCAGACTTGGCGGACTCCTGGTGGTGGCAATTGAAGAAGATTCCCTAGGGCCCCCAGCAATAGGCTCGACTTCATCGTCATTCGCTAATAAAGCCAACTCACCTCTAATTTTCTCGACATCTTTCGATAAGTCGAGACAACAGGAGACACAGGAAGGATAAAAGTGATCTGGAATAGGATGAGAGTCATGAGGCACCAAGGAGGCGAAATAATCAACCCCAACTTTACATGTTAAGGCTACTTCGACCTTCCCTATAGGGCCATAACGCTAGTCGTCGACCACCTTCTTCTTATGCTGCTCCGAATCCAGATGAGCGAGTTGGTCCTCTAATTTATCAACAAGGGCCATGGACACCTGAAGCTTTGATTGCAACTCTTCAAAGTCCCTCCTCATCTTTTCGAGAGACAGACGACTTGATCGAGCCTTTGCCTCAGCCGTTGTCCTACGACGCTTCTCAGACTCGGCCTCCGCCTATAGATGAACATCTTCCTTTAAAGGTCCTCGATGGTCTCCACATGCTTGGAGAACTGGATTTGAAAGCTTTTGAGGAGCTCTTTCTTCTCATCCAGACTCCGGCGCCAAGCGTCTTCTTTATGAGTCAATTCGGCCTCTAAGATAGCGATTCTCTTCTCTGCCTCTACCTTGGCCGACTTCTCTTTCACCAGCCCTTCTTGGCATTAAAGGGAACGCTCAAGTCGATTGAACAGGGTGTGTCCTAGTGAAGTCCCCCGAGCTAAACAAGCTTGAAGAGCTTGGTGTATGCCAACACTTGGCAAATCCTCCAAAATCCTCCCATCAACATCATTCTCTATCTGGTCTGATGGAGTTTCAGCTCTTCCCTCGACCCTGTCGTTCATCCCAATTGGCTCTTTTCTAGGGTGACGAGACGCCTTAAGAATAGTACTGAGGCCGACAACATCATCTTTGACCGCTAATGTCGTTGTCTCCCTACTAGGAGAAGACTCGTCTACCCATCGTACATTTTCTAAGCGATTAAGCTGAGTTACCTACGGACCCGTCCCAGCTGATTGGGACCTCACAACCGGTCTGATTAGGCACCGTCTCTCGACCCTTGTCCTTCCCCTCAATTCAGAGATAATATTAGCTGCTTGAGGTATAAAGACAGCCACCTCCTCAGCACTAAAAGCCCTCTCGGCTTCTTATGGGGCCTAGTAGTAGAGCTTGTCTCCTTTATCCCTATATTCCTCTTGTGATTTTCCGCTAACAGAGGAACGAGGCTCATCCATTCATGGAAGCCAGTGGAAGATAAGATCATGGATATATTTGTCGTTTGGAGAGACATATCATCAAATAGAGCATCACTCTCTCATGACCCGGCGTAAGAACAGACCTTTTCTAGATCCATCATCTTGGAATCACTGAGGATGATTGGCCTCAAAGCGTCTTCATTCACCTCCGACCAGACCGAGTAGGCGAAGACGTTGTTGCCGCCATAGACCCACACGAATCGCCTCCTCTAATCCTCATCCAAGTCCAAAGAATCGAAAACAAGCTGGAAGTCACCATGATAATGAAAAGAGTAATGTGGGTCCTTCTCAGTCGACCCCACACTGATCAAATGCCCAAGCAATCTCAAACTTGGTTGGACTCTAACACGGTGGCAAATGATGATGAAAACCACCAGAACCCCCTCTGCGTACGGAACGAATTGGGAAGGGGAAACTCCTAGAGTGGCATGCACCTCCTTAATGAAAGGGTGTAAGGGCAGCCGTAAACCATGCTCCAAGTGGGCCAAGTACAACGGTACTCGACCCTCACTATGGCAATACACTGGCTCGATCATCTCTGACGCCACTAATGTGAGAGTCCGAGGGATATTGTATTATTGATCATACAACCCCACCAGATTGTCCATATGAACCTTTGAGCGGATAAGTAGAAGAATAGCGAGACTCTCCTCGTTACGGCCAGAGTTTAAAACTTGAGAGGTCATGGAAGACTTTTTCTTAAGAAAGCTTAGAGGAATATAAGGAATTTTTCAGAGTAAAGGTTCGTAAAAGAACTATCTTAGCATCAAGAGACTATTTATAAGCTTTCAAGGAAGAGTATAGAGGGATTTCAAAGGATGTGATGATTTTTGAAGCGACCGGGCCAGATCCACTTCGGAATCTAAAGCGGTTCGCTCAAAACACGAAGCGCCACCATCATTTAATGCCCCACGTCCCAATGTTCAAAAAGTAGAAGATCTTCCTTTCTATCCATGACACTCCGTCTCCCAAAAAGAAGGTTCAAATCTTTAATGACGTCAACCATGAACAGCGGAGCTAACAATGATGGCCAATAATGACAAGCCACGTCTCTAAGACAGAGACTTCTCAGTTTCTCATCCTCAGCATGCCTGTATTTATTAGAGCATATCTTATTTCTCTCGAAGTCGACTGAAAGCCGACTCTAAGTGAAAGGGGTCAGCTGTTATGGTGTTCACTCACCCAAGATACATGTACTTACAAAATGATACGTTAAGGGTCCTAACAAAACAAACTCAACCATTTGACGTACTCCCACAGTTTTCTCTCGGCCTTAGGGGAAGGAAAGCCCTAGTCAACTCTCAAGAGTTCTAGGCATTCGACTCATCAGTTGAAGTTTAAGCCATTGGTACCTCTTCAGGGTAAATCCAAGGCACAATGACTCCTCAGTCGGATTACAAGTCCTTAGCTCTTTATTAAGGTAAGTCCAATGCACAACATATGATCGAATCCTCCAGTGCAACCCGACCATCATGGCTAATTACAAGACTTTGGTACCTTATCAGGGATAAACCCAAGAAACAATCACAGAGGCCTCGGCCCAACCGACTCATCAAGCCGACTCTCTGGTGTCGACACCAAAGGCAATATTGGTCGGCACAAAAGATCCTGACCTCCCATACGAGTCGACATCTTTATATCGACTCGAGAGAAGATTATTACTGAGACGAGACGACATTCTAACTAGTCGAACAGGCCGACACTCCTGAGTCGACGCGAAAGACAGTGTCAGTCGACCCTATCATCGAGGACGACTCTACTTAGGGCACTCGACCACTCACTGGCCATTTCTCAGAAACGGCTGGAGGGACATTCTCAGTCCAAGAGGATGTTGTAGACGAGTCCAAGAGGATATATATATATATATATACACACGCGCGCCCAAAGAATAGTATACACTTTAGTCCCTCATAGACTCATATTTACACATTACACGTTCATAATCTGTAGTACAAAAATCATTAGAATCATTAACCATAAAATTAATGTTCAATAAATATAAATAGTACATCTATTATTATAATCATCAAATATAAAATTAGGGGGTTCTCGATATCAGTCTCTTAAATCATGGAAATTGCTGTTAGGCTCCTCAAGCCTCAGGTTATTTTGAAAGTAGTCCCTCAAATCATTGAAATTGCTATTATGTTTCTTAAATTATTTTAAATTAGTCCCTCCAATTAAGAGTAAAAGTAGGAATCAAGTAACGATAGAAGGTAGTTGAACCAAATAACTATAACTAACCTTCCTTTTTTTGAGTAGTAGCGGGAAAGAAAGAAGGAACAGAGACAGAAAATATATATCACTCGTCGTAGTTCCTTTACAGCCACACACGCTACAGTCAAATTTTAAACCACACAAGGAGCAGCGTCTACCTTCTTATTCCCTGGTCACAAGCATAGTATAATTAATGATCGATTTTCTTCTCAAACAATAGAGAGCTTATTTATTGGTAAAAAGATGAGCTTAGGTCAAAGCGGGGGGTTCTCCGTGTCCGCGGACAGCAGCATATGCTTCCCTCTGAACTAAAGTTTGGAGGCTCATGAGTACCTTTCTGCATTTTACGACACATTTCATTTCTATCTAATATTAATTGCTAAAATCTCTCCACTAAACACAAAATCCTCATTATTAACCATTTCAATGAAGAGATGCTTACTATTTTGAGGAAACTATGCGTAGAACTAGAATTTTAGGCAGAAAAGCGCGCGATACATTTCGCTCCTACCCGTAACCAGTCAACGTAAGACCATATGGAATAATTACAGCAAAGATCAAGCACAATTAAAACTAACAGTAACGAGAAAACTCATGTTATCATCATCGATTAATAAAACGAAAACAACGAACATACGAATGATTCACACACACAGTAACGAAAACAACGATTATACGAAAAACTCCAAACGCTTATTAATTAATCAGACGACAACCAAAAGCTTTGCCAGGAATCAAAGAAGAGCAATAAGAGAGACCAAATTTAGCACCAAAACAGAATTCTACACGAGAGGTCCGATTTTATGTACACGACAGAATCAAAACGAACAAAGCCCTAAATTCCCCGCTCCTCCCTCATCGGAGTCCGCGCCTCGTTGCTCTCATCTCCGTTCTCAGAGCAAACATCCCCCTCCTCGTTCAAATTCAAACTCAGATTCAAATTCACATTATTGTTGTTGTTGTTGTTGTTGTTATGATTACCACTGTAACTCCCCTCGTTATCATCGACATTAGGGTTATTTTCATCATCGTTGTTGTTACTAACCCCACCTCCACCTCTACCCCTAAACCCAGCCTCGAGGATCTGCAGCCTCCTCCTCAAATCCCCCACCTCCCTCTCCACCAAGAAAAGCCTCTCCTTCAACGTCAAATTCTCCTCCTCCAGCTGGGCAATGTGAGTGTCCTGGTCGTCGACTCGGTTCTCAAGGAGATAGGCCGCGGCCGCCCCCTGATCCTCCCCGAAACTAGGGTAAACCATCTCGAACCGGCTCAGATCGTGGTCCAGCCTCCTCTCGACCTCCAGATGCTCCTCCACATCGCTCTCGCTCGATCCGTCCGAGTCCTCGTCCGAGTCCTCGCCGGCGCCGCCGGCGCCGGTGGCGGACCGGAGGCGGATGAGGCCCTTCATCGATCCGTAGCCGTCGACGCCCCACTCCTCCTTCGCCATGTCGACGAGGCCCTCCCGCGACGGCGAGAACTTCGGGGTCGGGAGGATCGCCGGGGTCACGGGGCACGGCGAGACGAGCGGAGCGATGCCGCCGGACTTCTTCGCCCGGATGATGAACGACGTCGTGTTTCTCGGCGCGTAGGGGGCGATCCTCGAAAACTTCTTCTTGTTAGGGTAGAATCTTTTCGCTTTCTGTCGGTTTTGGTACTGGAGCTCGTTGAGCGTCGGCGGCTTGTATCCGGTGCCGTCTCCGGCGGCGGCGGCCGAGGCTGCCGCCGCCGCCTTCTTGCGCTTGTCGGCGGCCTTCTTGACCTTCCAGTGGACGCGGCCGGGGTTGGCCCCGGGGATCGGCGGGAACATCGGCCGGCGAGCCTGAAAGATCATCGGATCGCCGCCCGATTGCTGCGGCGGCGGCGGGCCCTGTGGCCAGAGCCCGAAGCTTTGACCCATCATCGGATTAGAATCGTTCATTCTTCTAGATCTAGGGATTGAGCCGTTACAGAAACCCTAACTCTAACCCTAGGATTCAAGATCGATTAGGTGGGGGTGAGAGTTTTTGTCGCTGGGGAATTATTAGAATTAGGAACGAATTGTTATTTGGCGTTTAATTCTCAAAGAAAACCCCGATAAATTTCCGCCAAATCTTGGGCTTTTGTCAGAGAGTTCGAGAAATTGGGGAAATCTTGGTGATGTGAGGAGAGAGCCCACGAATGTCCGTTTATAGGTGGAGGAGGAGAGATGGAGGGCTGGATATTGTCTGTGAGATGGACGGTGGAGATTCTTGGATGAGATTGGGAAACTTGGATCCGTTTCTAGGGGGAGTAACTAGATGGCCACCTTTATTGCGTTATTTACGGTACAATGCCCTTGCGCGTTACGTGTGGTTTGAATTTTGGGGTAGCTTAAAACTGAGAAGGAAATTACTGGCATGCCCACGGGTGGATGAGGCCGAATAATTCTTGTGAAGACACGTGGTTAATGGGTCAGGTTAGTTTGGGCTGGGCCACTTGGATCTTGAATCCGATCCAAGTATTTGAGTTTATTCACCTTTTCTTCATTTTCTTCTTTCTCCGCGGAATGAATCAGGGTCGTTTAGAAATATTAATAAGTTATTCTCGCACATTGTGACTTCCTCTTGGACTCTTGGTCACACACTACTGGTTATTAAGAAAAAATATATTTTGTTTTGATGTATTAAGAATGGTGAAAATAGAAATAAAAAACTACTATCAGGAGCGTGAAACGCCTCTCTACATTAAAAATAGAAAATGGTGGTGGAAATGAATTGTTGATTTCAGAAATTAAGTAGTAGGATTTGGGGTCGATTCTAAGGATTTTAGGGTACCTTAATCTCCTTTAATGGCTATTTTCTGAATGAAAAAGTGTCATGGACACAAGCAACATGCTAGAGGATCGGAGTTGCGTTCTCCGATGGTTCCCCCAACAATCAAGTTAATTGTGATCTAAATGAGAAAAAAATAATTTAACTCTCTTAAGTGTGCGGAATTTTGCATACCTTTATGCATTATACATCATGCCTATTTATACTGGATCTAGAAGGGCATTTGAGTAAAATTGGCCGAGTCCAGGCAGTCGGTTTGGTCAGCTGATGCTTCTCCAAATAGAGTTTTACAAAAATTTTCACCCTCAAACCCCTACTCTCTACCCCTATTTATAAAATATTACAATCAATATTAGCCCTCGGATTAAACTTAATCCCTATGTTACATAATTTTAACTTTTGATTCATAACTGCATATTTGGTATCGATAGTATCAATACGGGTAGCGGTAGTATCGATACAGGTACCGGTGCAGGTATCGATACCCCTATCGATATATGTATAGATACATGTATCAATACTCATATCGATATTGGTATTGATATTCTGACATTCTAGATGGCTTCGTCTCATCAAGATAGGTAATTTTTATATATTATATGTTAGATTCAGCCTTCCGTATTGGAAGATATTGATGTTTCTTTGCGGCTTGTCAATCTGAATATGAATTTAATTTGATTTTTTTTTTCATATTTGATCCTTTTTTATTCGGCTTCTATAGGTTGCTTGCCTTGATCCTGTACTTCAATAAAAGGTTAAAAAATAAGAAAATTTGAGATCTTTTTTTTAGCTCTTATTAATTCTTCATTAGCCTACAAATGAAGATAAAATATGTTATTAGCGATATATATGTTGATGCTCGTGAACAAACAGTCGGTGAGGATTGCAGAGTTATTGGATCGTCGAGAGGGATGGAGGGCCGCTTTCCTTCTTCGACTTTATGCCTGGTTCTCAGAGCTCG
>BQKN01010422.1:0-11047 GCA_022839385.1 Asparagus kiusianus | reverse complement strand
TGTTTAATCTCAACGCCACTTGCAAGCATTAATTCAGCTGAGTTGTTATAAGATTAATCATCCAAGTAATACACAGAATCAAGACACCCACCACTAAATAATAGACCCAGAATGAAAATTTTTGATCAAACTCACCAAATCTTTGTCTGATTTCGTTTTTTGCATCAGATAAAATCTCATTAATCTGTGGACCCCATTCATCCAATCGTTTTTTCGCAAGCATGTATTTTTCTGTATGCTTGAGTCTGTACCCCTCTACACATGCTGGTAAAGGCCCGCGCTCAATCCTGGGAATATATGCTCGAAGTATCACTAGAGGATCTGCATATAATGGTACGGTAGTCGGCTCTTCCTCACCCTCACCTAAAAAAATAAAAGAAATAAATTATCATTGTGCATATATCATGAATAAAAATACTTAAGTTAAACTAAGATATACCTGACATCTCTCCTGAACTCGGTGGCTCTTCCTCAGTGGATTGGTCTTGACTGGGGTTAGCTTCGAATAACCTCCTGTTAATGTTTTTAGACATCTGTAAGTTGAATAAACATACAAATTAATATATTATTGATGCAATTTAGCTTGGCGAAAATAAAAACAATATGTATTGTTACGTTACTAAAATTTTCATTTCACATCAAGTTTGTAGGCATCTGCAAGCTGAATATACAAAATAAGATATTACATATTTATATCGTCCAAAAGGTAATTGAGATACATCGTAGTGATATTAAAGTTTTCATTTTACAATTTGCAAACTAAAAAAAGTTACATGAAGACCCGATTACAAATAATTGTTGTTTAGCTCCTATTAATGTCTGTGACAATATTTGGAATGTCTGTCCGATTTGTTGTAGCATCCGTATCAAACACTATGTTTTGAGGGTACGAGAATTCATTGATCGCTGTATTTGGCTCATTGAAGTTGTTTATATAGCTCTCGTCATCATCTTCATTGATAGAAGGTTGAATATAAGCCCTAGAATCCTTGTTCAGGACAACCCACTCGTCTTTAACCGCAGGATCTTTCACATAGAAACATTGTCCCACTTGAGATGCAAATATGAATTTTTCATCACTATCAATTTCTTTATCGAGATTGACAATTATAAATCCAAAGGGATCCTTTTGAGTCTTTGCAAAACACCAACGAATCATGAACATCATGTATTTATGTTCATTTGGACCACCATAGCCGTAGACTATCTCCACCACATCTTCCAACATTCCGTAATATGTTATATTATTTTCAACAGGATTCTGATCTCTTCTGTTTGAGAAACATTCTCATGAGAAGGTAGCCATGACACCACTATTCTGGGTGACCTTCGTATCATCAACCTCCATTGTGTGAAATTTATAACCGTTAACACGATACCCACCATATTGACATACAACATAGTAAGGCCGCTTCGCGTGAACCTTCACTTCTTCTGATATTTGATTATTAAGGACAAGTTGTTCCTGGATCTAAATATAAAAAATAAGAAAACTATTAAATCAATAATATCTAAGTTTTTTTATCAAAAAACATACAAATATTGCTAAATTTAATAATACTTACTTCATTTTTCAACCAAGCAGGGAATTCCTTCATATGCCTTTCTTTAATGTCATGTACAGTTGTACTACCAGTAACGTCATTCTTAAGTTTTTCCTGATGTTGCCTATTAATGCAATAAATTTATTTAATATTGTCAAAATAAATATTAAAGATTAAATGGTATTCAAAACTCTTTTTAGATATTTTACCTTCGGTACTCCAAGAAGATTTCAAGATTATTTACTACGTATGCTTGCGCTTGATCTAGCAATATGTTAGAATAATTTTTGTTCAACCCGCGAGGATAGAGAACTGTTTTATCCTTATTATCAACAGGTGCTTGAAATTCAGTTTGTTCCCCTCTCATATAACGAGAGGCAAATAAGAGACACTCGGTTCTCACGTAACTTTCAGCTATTGAACCTTCTGGTCGAGCTCTATTACGCAATTGGCGCTTCATTGAACCCAAATATCTAAAAATGATAATTAATTATATATATATGTAAAGATATTAACATTTAATAGATATAAATATTGATAGGTAATGATTAAAAGTATCTAAATACTAACCTCTCTATTGGATACATCCAACGATAATGGACTGGTCCTGCTATTGCAGCCTCCTCCGCGAGATGTTGTGTAAGATGAACCATTATTGTGAAAAAAGATGGAGGAAAGAGCATCTCCATTTCACACATTGTTTCTTTAATAATTTCTCCAAGTTTCTCAAAGTCACGGTCGTCTATAACTTTAGAACAAAGCTTTCTGAAAAATCCACAAAAATCAATAATAACCTTCACTGTTTTTTTATCGTGCATAGTACTGCGTAGTGCCGCAGGTAGCAGTTGATGAAGAAGCAAGTGATAATCATGAGTTTTAAGTCCTAATATTTTCCTTTTTAGCACCTGGACATTGTTCGATATGTTTGCAGAGTAACCCTCTGGTAACTTTATTGATTTGAGGACTTGACAAAATATTTGCATCTTAACTTTCGACATCGTAATACGAGACGCGGGCAATTCTAATCTATCATTTCTGATAATTTTTGGCTGCAATTCCTCTCTAATGTTCAAAGCAGTTAGATCTTGACGAGCTCGTAGATCATCCTTTGATTTATTAGCATCTTGCAACAGTGTGGACAAAAGATTATCACAAATATTTTTTTCAATGTGCATAATTTCCAAGTTGTGACGTATTTTTAACTCTTTCCAATAGGAGAGTTGAAAAAAAAATACTGAATTTTGTCCATTCTGAGGGAAATTTTACGACTTTAGCCCCATCACTCACCGCTTGTGCTTGTCTTTTTCGTTTTGGTATCCTTTTGTTAATACGCAAGTTCCTTACTCCAAGTAAATATTCTTTTGAATAGCACTTCTTTCCAAACCTGACATCAGGGAACCTCTCAAGAAAATGTACAATCTGATCTCCACTTAATGGATGCGGAGCATCTCTCTTCTCAACAGTACCATATAAAAAATTGCTCCATTTTTTGTTCTGTACCTGTGTTTTATGTTCAACCACCTTCTATTAAACCAATAACAAAACTTTCGACTGTGCTGCAGATAAAGACCTTTGGATTCTGGACCACACACTAGACATGCATATGTTCCCTTTGTAGACCAACCTGAAAGATTCGCATAGGCTGGAAAATCATTAATTGTCCATAGTAAAATAGCACGTAGTCTGAAAGACTGCTTTGCATGAGTATCATATGTCATAACCCCTTCAGTCTGGAGTTATTTTAACTCATCAATTACCGGTTTTAAAAACACATCTATGTCATTGCCTGGTGCATGCTTGCCCGGTATCAATAATGAAAGTATCATATACGGTTGTTTCATGCAAAGCCAAGGCGGTAAGTTATAAGGTGTTAATACAACAGGCCATGTAGACCAACTAGAACTCATTATCCCAAATGGATTGAATCCGTCGCTAGACAAACCTAGTCTAACATTCCTGCACTCATTCACAAACGAAGGAAAAGTTTTCTCCACATGCTTCCATGCCTCTGCATCGGCCGGATGTCTGATTTTACCATCATCAATACGTTCCTCCATGTGCCACCTCATTTGCTTAGCAGTGTCATTATTCATTTACAACCATTTTAGCCTTGGTATTAAGGGAAAATGACGCAGGACCTTTGCTGGAATCTTCTTTTGCTTAAACATAGACCTTGTTGTCCCATGTGTTGAACTCTTTTTGCGTTGTACCCACCGTGATACTCCACAAATTGGACACTCCTGAAGATATTTGTTATCTTTATAGTAGAGGATATAATCATTAGGGCATGTGTCGATTTTATTGTAATCAAGTCCTATAACGGAAGCAATCTTCTTTGCGTTATCATAATTTTGTGGTATGCTCTCTTTTCCATTTGGAATGACTTTTCTCAGCAACACAAGCAACATATTAAAATATTTATCTGCCATTCCACTAAGAGACTTTATACGCAAAAGACGCAGTATAAATGATAATCTGGTGAACTCGGTGCAACCCTCGTACATATCATTTTCATTGTCGTCTATTAATTTCATTATCTGCGCCACCTCCTCATGATCAGTCACGCCTCCAGCATTTCCTGACTCGTCAGCATCCTCGGCATAATCAGATTGATCTATATTAGGAACTGTTAACATATCCGCGAGCATCGTATGTGTATCATCTATTCTCCCACCGAAAGTACCGGTATCCACCATCAGTTCCATTTCTTCAAGACATCCTTCCCCATGAAACGTCCAATATTTGTACTCCTCATGAAATCCTGATATTAAGTGTTTTTGTAAATCACTTTTATCCACCAACGCCCTATTTTTACACCAACAGCAGGGACAATACACGATATCACTATTTAACTTCCGTGGGTCTGCCAAGGCGTACTGTATGAATTGATTTATTCCATATTTATATCGACTATCCCTCCATCTATCAATACGAGGAATATTGATCCATGATTTGTCGGGAACTATCCTCATAGATCTGTATGATATTAAGCATAATTAGGTAATGTGAATTTTTATTAGTAACGCATCAAATTAAAGGTTGCGTGATATTAACTTTCTTCACGACATCAAGGAAATTTTAAATATAATAATCTCGGAGGGAAAATTACCAGAACATAAATTATGTGGAGTAAAATCTAACGCTCATATTTGAAATAAGACAATTTAACGGCTGTCATAGGAAATGGACCTATCCCATTAGGAATATATTAGTGTCTACAACTATCTTTATATACTTTAAGCGTTTTTATTTCTTGAAAATTTCGGCAGCACCTACCCGCAGTTCTCCGAGTACGCTGTGCGGATGTTATAATGCGTATCAATCCTCGATAATAGATCGATTATAAATCGATACGTAAAACAACATACGCTTATTGTACACGGAGAACAATGCGGTACGTGTTATCAAAATTTTTAAAGGAATAAAAATGCATAAAGTATACAAAGATAGATGATACACTACTGTATTCCTAACTTGTACGAGAAGGGGACACCTCCCTGGACAGATCTAATAATTATTGCATGTATATCATGCTCCTAACATAAATCACGTTATTCTCTTTAGATGTAAAAACTATTTTCACATCCAACTAGAATTACGTGAGTTTATATCAGAAGAGATTCACATCCAACATTATTAGACGGAAAACTAGGGGTAACGACTTTCGATTCATAAATCATGATATATAACATATGCAACTGACTTTAGCAACCTTTTTAGTACTATTGAAATATTTACTTCTACAAAAGCTACATACAAATTTAACTAAAGTTCCTCTGTGCGCCCACCACTGCTGTGATAGTTAATAAGTGTACATTATTAGACAAGCATGGATTTAACATTGAAAAAGATTCTCCTACAAGCCTGAGATAGGTTCTTACGTGCATCTTTATGATAAACACTATCAAGTTATTTGGTTGTTTTTTAAAGAGAGTGCAACAGTTTAATTTTTCCCACTAGGAGATGAAAAGTAACTCCGACATCTGCCTCTTAGAGTTGTGCAATTTTAAGTGATAAAAAAGATTAGAACGGTGCTCTAAATATTGCTAAGTCATGGTGCTCAGGGCCCAAGGGCTGGATTAAACAGTCAGAAGCTTGGGATCATGGTAAGTGCTTCGCCTAAAAGCACCAAGAAATCCTATTTTTTAATTGTCAAAGATAAATGAACCTATTACTATATAAACCCTATATTCCACACTAATCCCAAGCATTGGTTTCACCCCCACTTCACCCCCTCTAGTTACTGCTATCTCATGTCAGATGTCCCGCTTTCAGCACCAATTTTTGGCTTACCCTCTCTATCTCACTTGACATCCCTCTAGACTGTCGCAGTCCTCTCTCTCTTTTTTTTTCTTCCTCTTAGTACCTTCTGTGGTTCTCTTCTTACAGGTTCAACTCGCAATCTCATTTTTCATGGGTTATCTCACTGCTACATGACTTCATCACATAATCATAGAGGATCTTATGACCTCCCTCTACCATCTACCACTATTTGGTGGCAACTTCATGCATTTCTTTAGAATTCATTTTCAATCAAGTTAAGTAATTATAAGAGTAAACCCTAACTCGCCTGATTCAAAGATCTAATGTAAACAACGTACAATTCCTCGAAATCAAGTTAAGTAATTTCAATGATTGAGGTACCTAATAGAAATTTTAATGATCTAAGTGACAAATAATACCTTGAGTGACTGCAGCGGTGAAGTCACGACGGTGGTGGACGCGGCGGCGGCGGCGGCCAAAGGGAGAGAAGCGACTGCTGTCGTGGAGGCCGAGGTCGTGGGCGTCGCTGTCGTGGAGGCGGAGGTCATCGACGTCGCTGTCGTGGAGCGGAGGTCATCGGTGTCGCTGTCATAGAGCGGAGGTCGACGCTGGAACTGGAGGCGGAGGTCCTTTTGAGGGTAGTGTTCGTGGAGAGGGAGAGAGAGGAGATTTGGGAGCGGAGAGGTTGGGGGAGGCGAAGCTGAGGGAGCGGGCCGGGGTTTCTTCGATGGGAAATGTCCGAACTGAGAGCGGCGGCTAGGGCAAATTAACAGCGATAATAAAATTTTTGGAGGGATAAATCCCCCCCAAAATAATTCAACATCGCTGACGGGATCCCGTCAGCGATGTTGGACCACCCGTCAGCGATTTAAACATCACTGACGGGAAGGTTAGAATGCTGACGGCTACATCCTTGACGGCTCTTACCGTCAGGGATATAAACAACGCCGACGGCAAGCTCCCGTCAGGGATGTTGCCGTCAGCGATACTACGAATTCTACTAGTGTCACTAGGCTTTCCTACCGACCCCACTCCTCTTAGAACCGATCCCGTCTCTCACTAACCACTTCTCTCGGTGTCCAAGTGTATTGCAATGTGCAACTCACAATTAAGCTCATAAATCAAATGATTGTTCTCTAAACAAGGTGAGAACTCAATTAAGCATAACTAAAGGTTACAATCTCTCACAACCCCATTTATACTATGTATGAAATATAATAAGCTCAAGTAGGTGTGTGTAACAATGAGATTCAATAAAACAAAATCAAACTAAACTCAATTATAAAAATCCAGCTTATAGAGATGATAATCAATAAACAATATAAATACAAAGCTAGAAATTGAGTTTAAAAAACTTCTCTATAGATAACAAAAGAGAGGGAGAAGAGTGAATGCCCAAACACCAATAGAAGATCTTCACTTGCTCTTGTGAAATTATCTTCACAAACAAAACTTGAAAACAAGGGTTTAAACACCCTTAAACAAACTTTAAACACTTGTTAAACACTCTAAACTTGATTGACAAATTTTCTTAATTACCCTCAGAAGTTAGAGGGTATGGGGTATATATAGGTACCCCAAGAAACCAAAGAAAAAGGCCAAAACCCAAAATAAAACAAAGCTGGAAAATAGCCGTTACTGTGCAACGGATACTTTATGGGTCGACTCATAAAAATCATGCGTCGACTCATAACCTAGACGTTATAGGCTAAAAACAGCTTATGGGTCGACTCATAAAATTCATGAGTCGACTCATCATGAATGGGTCGACTCATCAGAAACAAAATACACTTTCCAGCATAATTTATGAGTCGACTTATGACAGGCATGAGTCGACTCAACCCGTCTGGGTCGATTCATGATGTTATGAGTCAACTCATCAAAAATAAAATGTAAACTACACAATAGTTTATGAGTCAACTCAACACTGTTCATGAGTCGACTCAAGACATGCACACAGTCTGTTTTAAACAATACATATCAACTTAAAACATGATTTTAAAAATATCAAATAAATTCAGATATAAAACTTTGGGAAATAATTATAAACATGATAATAAACATGTTACAAAAGAAATTTTTAAAATTACACATCCCAATAGTAAAATCTTATCATTTTTCAAAACTAGTCCAAAACATGATAATACAAAACACATGTTTTTGATATTTTAGCTAAATCATATTTTGAAACTTTACAAAATGATTTTATAGACTTAATAAAAGATGTTTACAGTGAATGTTAAGTCTATAAACTAAAAACACAATACTTTTGAAACTACAATAGAATATGAAACAAATGAGATGTGTATAACTAAAATTCTTATTTCATATCTATAATACCAAAACAACTTATCCACATGTATAAACATTTTTTGGAATTTATTTGTAAAAACTTTATTTGTGGATAAAACCAAAATATGTATTTATATGTATAACTATATATAAAAACCAAATACGTGTGTGTGTGTGTGTGTGTGTGTGTGTGTGTACGAGCTTAAAGTATCTACACACAAGTATAAACTCCTAAACTAATTTACCCAAGCTTGAGATCATCAACGAAGTTCTTCTTGGTAAACTTGCGGATGAAGCTTGAACTTGGATCTTTGACTTTAAATGCAAGACTTCAACTAATATTTCCGCCAACCTCCATTTGATATGATCGTTAGGCGTAATTTCATCCAACCTCCAACATGTTGTTTGCCTAGAATAAATACCAAACACAAACTTAGACAAATAATATTAGTTATAAATTATTTATTAATCATCATCAAAACAAAGGACCAAACAATCTCCCCCTTTTTGATGATAAAAACAATTTACAAAAAGATAAATATGCATGAAGGGAAATGAATATATAAATTATAATTATCATGTATTTAACCACAATAAGATATACTCACAATATTTCTCCCCCTTTGATAACATCAAAAAGGGGAAAATAAAAGAATGGAGAGAGCGAAAGCTCCCCCCTACAAATAAGCATGAGTGAGTATAAAACAAGTATATGGATTGCTCCCCCTATCAAAATGCCTCAATGAATATATGCAATGAATACTAAGGCATACATATGTAAGCAAACATAGAAATAGAAAAACATGCTAGGTATAACTCACATACAAAAAGACAATGAGAACACATATTGATATGTTATTATGAAATAATGTCTCATTATACAAACATAAAAACCATGTTTAAAAGTAGATTTATGAAATCAAAAGAAAAAGAACATGAGAATCATGCAAAAAGTTTTCAAATGAAAACAAATCACTCAAATGAAATCAGAAATCACATAAAATCATATAAAAACATAAAACTAAACCATCATTGATTTTCAAAAAGTAAGAGAGGCAACCATATCAAGCTCTTAAGCTTGTTTCAACCCATATAAACATTTTAGTACTCGGTAAACACGATTTGGAAAATAAACGCTCAATAAACCCGGGGGTTATATAAACACAAACCAATCATCAAAATAAATTATATATAAAAAAAGATGTTTGATCAAGAAAACAAAATTTCTTTGAAAATTTTGATCAAACTATATAAAGAATACATTATAAAGCATAAATAGATGATCCATAAGCACAAACACATAGATGTCATCATATAAGTGATTTATAATGAATCCAAAAGTGTATACCAAAAAAACCTCTTTATAGTTCAAAAATAGATTACAAAATACACAAAAATTATGAACTATGGATTTAAAAAACCAAAAATCATCTTTAAAAACATGAAAACAAAAATAAATCAAAAAAAATTATTCTTAAAGATCAAACAAACTTTGGTACCCAATTACTCTTGGTACTTAAGAGTCTAGGGACATGACCCCTATCATTTAAGCTCAATGCCCTAGGGTTATGAACCCTTTTGGACGCATATGGTGCACTACTACGGTCATAACGATAATCTTGCAAATGACCATTCCGATTGTAATATGTGCAATGAAAGAGATCCATTTGTTTTTGTGGACCATTAACTCATGCACGAGAAACATTTAAAATATTTGCAAACATGGATGGTCTTTAAAATTATCTTGCAAATGTGAAACTTTCTTTAAATCAAAACAAAATTTGGCCAAATGACCAAATCTACCACAAAAATCACATTGATACACATTAGCGTGCTTATGATGAACTTCGTGAGAATTAGTATGTGAATGTGTATGTGTATATGATGATGAAGCTACATGAGATGCACAAGATGAATTAATATGAACCTTAGTGGGTTTATGTGTATCATAGCAAAATCTAGCAAGATGACCTTTATGACCGCAATTTGTGCATTTGTAGACTTTGCTATATATGTATGCATAATGAGTGGATGATTTTGACTTAGACTTAGTACACATATCCATAAGCTTCTTATGATTATTAATGCATATTTTTAAAGTTGAATCTAAAGATGAAATACGTTTATTCATAAGATTCAAATCTTCATTATTAGGCACATATGCATTTTTATTAGAAGTAGAACATATATAGTCATTTATAAAGGAAGCAATATCATTTTTCATATTCTCTACTTCTAATATGGCATTATCTCTTTCATGAGTTAAGATAGAAATGGATGAGGTTAATTTTTTATTTTTCAAATTTAATAAGTCATTGTTTTCTTTAAGCATATTATTTTCTTTTGTAATGACATTAAATTTGGAACCTAGCAACTCATGATCGGATTCTAAATTAACATGCTTGTTTTTTAATTCAATAAAATTTTTATATAATTTGTTATAGGCATGCAATAATTTTTCACTAGCACAAGCGAATTCATCAAAAGATAAATCATATTCGGATTTAGACTCACTTACCACTCTAGGGCTATCGCCTAGTGGCTGTGTGTATGAAAATGAAGGTCCACATGAAGTAGAAGCGAAATCCTCTAAAGTTTGTTGGATTGCCTCTAAGTTTCCTTGATGTGCTTCTATAAATTTACAAAGTTTGTAAGCACTATCAAAATAAACAAATTTGTTAGAAAGAGATGAGTCAACAGCGTTTAACAAATATTCTAACAAAATCTTATTCATTGTAAATATTTTTTTATCCTTTTTGCTCCACTTTGATTTCTCCAAAGTGGGTATAATATAATGTAAGACCCCGTTGATTTTGACAACTTACAAGTATGAATATGAGTGAATAAAGATATTTAATATATATTATAAATATCTGTGTTGCATGGTCATGCATGAAAAAAGATATTTGAGCTTATGAGCATGTGTATATGCCTCAGGTATGAGGATG
>BQKN01010418.1:0-13501 GCA_022839385.1 Asparagus kiusianus | reverse complement strand
AGAGTTTACTAACCCTTTCAGTATCTAAAAATAGTCTAAGTTGATTTTGGTGAACAAGAGCAATAAGAATGGAATAAAACATCTGGTTAAGGAATAAAAAAATAAAAAATATTATAGCATAATAATTATCATCACTATATAAATTAAAGTAACCGCATATAAGTTTACTAATAAGTTGGAGCAATAAAAATACATTAGTAATATTAATTGATAAATGTTTAAATAAAGATTATAATATAATAGCTTAGCATTAATTGATTATAATTTAGAAATATTAATCTCTAATGTTAATAATATTTATAGGGCAAAAGAATACAAGGAATTACGTATGGAGAAACTATCAGAATGTTCAAGGATATCCTTCAAAAGAATCAACATATTTCCATTGCAAATGGGAAAGTGACGAAAATAAATCTAAAATTTAGAAAACATCCATGAATTACTTGAATTGATATTAATATAAGGCACATCTATTAAAGAAGCACCGACTGAGTTACATTAAAGAATAATTAAATTATTTTATCCTAATCAAAAAAAAATTCTCCATGAAAGATATAAGAAAAATTAGTAAGTATTCCTAAATTTTATACTTTGCTCTTCAAATACTAAAGAAATTAAATATTAATATTATAATCTAATATAAATTAACAATGAAAAATGTAAGTATTTAGTTTAGATCTTTATGGAAAATGATAGGGACAGAGCAAAGGTAATATTATTGAAATAACAGATTCTCTTATTACATGCATGTCAGAAGAATTCATTATAGAGAAAAAAGAGGTAGTTCCTAATCTTATTTAAGTAATAAATTAGGAACACAAAGAATTTCATATATATGTGTAGGCGTATAAAACTGCCTAAAGGTCCCTTAACACAGCTCGGCACGGTGATTCGACAAACCAATGAACCATCGGGCGATATATCCAAGCATGATCGTTAGACCACAACACCGAAGCCAAGTGAGGCGCGACGAAGCGGATTAACGAGGCGACGAGGTTAACGAACCGCACGCAAACAACGGAATACATCCAATCGCGTGCCCAATCAAGCTAACGGGTCGATGAATCAACGAGTCATCCAACCATAGAGTCCACCACATCAATCAAGATCAGGAGCGGACTCGAACTCGAACACCAAAGCGGATTTACTGCCAAATCAGGATCCGGACTGCCAAATCAGAGTCCAGATCAACAAATCGAGTTCAAATAAAACGCAAAACAGGAAAACAGCAAAAACACCAAACACCTGGAGGGCTCGGCCGAAACCGAGCCGTTTTTGGGTGGCTCGGTGGCCGAGCCACCTAGGCCGAGCCACCAGATCTGGGCTCAGATCACCACCAGATCTGGGCCCAGATCTGAGCCCAGATCTGGTTTGAGGAGCCTATAAATAGACCCCTAGGCTCATTGTTTAAAGGGTTGGACTTTTGAAAGGTTGAAGGCTCAAGGTGGGACTTTGAGGAGAACTTTTGAGGGGAAACTCTGCTGGATTAAAGGCTCAAGACTAAAAAAGGTTGGAGCTTTGGAGCTTTGGAGACTCGGACTTTTCAGATCTGGTTCTTGGCGATCATCCACGCCAAATAAGGCAGGAGTTCGAGAGAGATCGGATCTGAGATCTACACGGTCATCCTCCGGATCAAAACTTGGTTTTTGATTCCGAGAAGAGTATCGATTTTGCTTGGTCGATCTCAATTACTTAGGGCTATTATTTCCTTGGTGAAATAATCCCCTCGGCTTGTTATTTCCTTCGTGAAATAACATCCGTCTTACCGTGTAGATCCGACCAGATCAAGATCGCGCGGTGGTCCACGGATTAACCCCGGCGCAGGCAAAGAACCCACACAAGCAAGAGACCGCAAAACAGGATCTTGCGATTTGTTCCAGAAAAGGAAAGTTGTAATCTTTTAAGATTTTTTGATTTTGTTGTAACCGGATCTTATAAAAAGACCGGATCTTTTGTTACCGATAAACTGTTGCTCAAGAAAACAATGACATCAATGAAAATAATTTTTCCCGCGAACAATATGAAATTAACATTTATTCTCATTGAAATAGGGGGAAATCAAAGTTTACATTTCAAGAAATTTGTGTTAAACATCGGAAATACATTTAACTTTTTTGTGAAGTTAAACGAGAAGATAAAAGATTAATGAGCCCAATAAAGATAACAGTACAAAAATACAACTCCAGCCTGATGTCACAATCGATGTAGATGATAAAGACGCTACTCTAGAATTATCCGGGAAAAAGATAAAGGTGAAGAAGGATTGATTTTAGCACAATAAAAAAAATAAAACATAAGGAAATATTTTCAGAATATTTTATATAATAGTTTAATTATTTTGAGTGAGATTAGAAATATTTAGAAGGGAGTTTTTTTAACTTTTTTTAGCATTTTTATATGCTTATGTGGATGCTTTTATCATATAAAAGTATATTTGAATTAGCATTAAACATTAGTTTATAATTTTTTTTATGAAGTCTATCAATGATTAGGAATAGACTTCATATTCTCTTTTGTATCATTTTAGCATATTTTTAACCAGTTATTTTGTCTTTTTGGGTTTAAATATTCACCTTCCTTGTATAACATTAGTTCAATATTTTTCACTTTTGTAACATACTTTCTCAAGTAAAGCTTGGTTTCATGTCAATTAAAATTATATAAAAATTTAAATTAGCATCAAATTATATTTGTTTTCTATCAATTCAAATATCAACATGAAAATTTAAATTAGGTGTAGACCATTTAAACAAACATCAAAGAAAATAAATAATCACAATATTAAAGTTTAGAGACAATCATACTCCCTTTAAAAGCACGAGTTCGGAAAATCTTTTTTAGACAAATATACTCCTTTATAGTTTGAACTACCTTATTTATAATCAAATTCTAATTTTCAATGATCAATATTACCCTTCACTATTTTAAATATTTTATTTATATCTTAATCTATCCTAATCATAATTATATCCTATTCTAATCCTGCGCGAACTATCTATAGCTTAACAATTTAAAAAATAATATTAAGATAAATAAGTTTGTTAAGATATGTTTGGTTTCCTTACAACTGATACAGCGGAGTTCCTCGGGAGGGTACAAAAACTCATGAATAAAAATGTGGCGACAGCAAGGTCCGCTGAGTATGTGTTTCGTAGCTTGGGTTTTGCAATTCAGAAAGGATTAGAGGCACAGCTTGTTGCCCGCTTGTCATCATCACATGTGTAATATTTTATTCTAAAAAAATAAAATATATAAAACATCTTCATGGTATAAGTTTGTTAAGATAAATAAATTATACGTAGCTAACATACTATAATACATAAAGTATTATAAAAAACCTAAAAAGTTATAAAATTGCACAAAAGACGCTGAAAAGTTCAAAATTATAAAAACTATCCTAACGTCTAAAAACTTAAAACAACAAACATGAAATCAAGAAGTTAACAACAGTTTTAGAAGAATTTAAAATTTACGGTTAACATCTCAATATCTCAAAAATTATAGAAACACCCTCAAAAGTTTTAAATTACAAAGAAGCACCTGAAATTCTAAAAATTTAAAACTTACAAACAACATAGATGAATTCAATGGATTACCATAATGCACCTGAAATTTTCTGATATTTTAAAACATAAAACAATAAACATGAAATCAAGAAATTAACAACAGTCTCCGAAGAATTTATAATTTTTAATTAACATCCTTAATATCCCAAAAATTATAGAAACATCCTCAAAAGTTTAAATTATAAAAACCCTAAAATTTTTAAAATTTTAAAAATTACAAACAACAAAAGATGAATTCAAGAGATTGCCCTTATGCACCTAAAATTTAAAGTTTACCGAAATTAACCTCAAAGTTACAAAAGTTGTAGACAAAACTCTTTCAAAATTTAAAAATCGTAAGAAAACTCTAAATTTTTAATATTTATAACCCATACACATCAAATATAGAAACTATTGGTAGACCGTTGAAATTTGAATTTTTTAAAAAATAATCTACGGTTTTAATAATTGCAAAAAGTAACCTCAATTTCTTAGAGTTGTAAGAAATATCGTGACATTTAAAAATTATCATCGACACATGAAACATGGAAGTTACAACTATTAAACATAAAAGTAATTTTTTTTAAATGCTCCTGAAGAAATGTGACGCCCCTGTTTTCACACTTGGCTGCAGTCTAAGGTGAACCCAGGGATGTCAAACCTATCATGCACCTCCACTGTGCAATAACATGTTTTACCAATCACAGTAATATCCTCTAGTGAAATCAAGGAGAAGTGAATGTACAAAGCAGGCAAAAAGGGAAATAAAAATACAATAGACATGATGTAGAAAGAAATATCTCATAATGATATCATATCTCAATAGAATAAACTGAAATACAACTGATATACATCTGGAGTCTGAAATAACATGACATGTCTCAACATGGATCAACTAAAAATTGTACTAAGACAACATGCCTTAACAATATGAGTACAAACTCAAATGACTGAATGGAAACATAAGACTATTGTGGAGCCCATACTAGTAAAAATACGCGACGATGACTATGCAAGAATTCTGTCACCCTGCGACTCTCCGATGCTCTGAGCCATCTGAAAGTTAAAATAAAATAAAATAAAAGAACAACAATAAGAGTGTCAGAGCGTGCGCCCCCGGGGAGGGCTATTAGATGTAGTGGAGACTCTATTAATTAAGCATAGTCTACCTAGACTATTTCCCATATCTGATGGTGTTAATACTTAGAAATCTACAACACGAGACGTAGTACGTCGAGCGAAATAATCCAAACAAGGAAACCCTCATGTATATACCGTATGTCACAAATTATAGATAACTGAATATTAATTCCGAACTAAGCAATCAAAATATAACTGGAAAGTAAAACATCATAATAGACATCAGCAAGTGTATCTCATATATTTGCATAGCAAAGTATCGCAACCAATTCTCCCAACATTTAATAACATCACATTTGGCATCCGCCAAATACTCAAGTTATCAAATAATCGTCTCAATGCAACCCTTTACCAAATCCTTATTTTATTGCATAATCATGCGTAACGGACTATCCTGTAGGTATCCTAAACAGTGTATACGGCTCATTAGTCTCAATGCATCTCTGTACGGAATATGAGTACGGGACGGACTACCATATAAGCGTCCTAGAAATACGGCTCACAAGCCTCATCGCACCCTAGTGCGGGACAGACTGCTAGATTAAGTATCCTAAGATCTGACTCAATGGCCTGTATGAAGGGTATATCGACACCTTATCCCAAGTGGTATTGGGCGGTGCTCATCGATAAATAGGTATCATTACATCATCACGTGGATCGATAAATAGATATAATCGCATCATCGTGCGGATCGACAAATATGTATCATCACATCATAGTGCGGGTCGACAAATAGGTATCATCGCATTATAGTACGGATCAACAAATATGTATCATTGCATCATAGTGCGGATCGACAAATATAAGCAGTGGAATGAAAAATCATCGCAGTCTCATTTGCGGTGTATTAATTCACTAACTCAATTGTGTAATCATAAAATAATATTATAGTCCCCTAGGGACACTCAAATATATTACTACATATTCATGACAGTAAGTGTAGCAATCGAGTGGCTCAAACTCCGCGAACACATCTCAAAACAGCGCAAACATTTTCTAGAAAAGAAGAAACTGGACCAAACTGTCCAGAAAATGGTCGGCGCTACTGTTAGTAAAATAAGCATATCTTTTTCTAGGAAAACTATTTTTAGGAATGGTTTTCTGTTTTAAAAACTAGATTCTCACATCTTTCAATTATCAATATCTTGATTTAGTTTGAAGTTTAATTTCAATACCAGATTTCAGTTGAAGTCTACACATGTGCAGTAGGTTTCTCTGCAGGACATGTTATTAGTAAAACGAATATATCTTTTTCTATACAAACCGTTTTTAAGAATGATTTCCTGTTTTGAAAACTATATCCATATATCTTTCATTTAGCACTAGTTTGGTTAAATTTGGAGTTCATATGCTATGCTCAGTTTTCTGTTGAACTTCATACATGTGCATTAGTTTTTCTGCAGGACGTGTCATTAATAAAAATACTATATCATTCTCTATACAAAATCTTTTTAAGATTGGTTTTCTATTTTAGAAACTAGATTTATATATATTTTATCTGACACTAGTTTAGTTCAGTTTGGAGTTCATTTGCTATCTCAAATTTTCAGTTAAACTTTATACATGTGCATATATCACCGTATATTCATATGTGTTTATCTATATTCAATTATACATTTATTTACTCATGTAAACTCATTGATTTTTATCCTCATAAGTCATACAACAAATTCAAAGCTTAATTACCACTTAGCAAATAATATTTCAGAAATGAAATAACTCTTGAGATTAATCTAATTAGGGTTAACATCATAACAAATTAATTTTTCTTCGAAATTACACATAAGCTATCCACATGATTTATTATACATGATGAAATCTATACAAAGAACAAAAATAACTTTCATTTAATATGTTCGCATTATTTAGGTAATCACAAACCTAGAAATTATACATCGTTAATCAACATAAAAAAATTAAATTGGTTATTCCTCTAGGATTTCAACATGATTTAACATGACTAATAAACTAACAATGAAAATAATTTTTAACCCTAATGATCAGAATCACCAAATTAATTTTAACAGTATTAAAATAATATTTTCAATTCTAACAGTGGATTAAAAATTATCCTCAAAAGTCTAATTTATTTTAACATAACAATTAGGCTTAAGCATGATAAAATCTTATTTTAACTTCTCATAAATGTAACTAAGTTATATGGAAGGTTTGGAAGAGGGTAATCTTGCCTAAACGCTGTGATGAAAAGCGTTTGTATGAACTTCTCACAAACGCGATCGTTAGCCCCTGCTTCTTCTTCGTTGCAGAAGCTATCCCCTGTTTTTCTCCAAAAATGCCACAGGAAGCAATTTGTTTCCTCTTCACAACGTCACAGGAAACTAGAGGAGGAAGATAGGAGGAAGATGGACCCGTAGGATGTTTGGAAAAATATTGATATAGGGTTGGGTTTGTTTTCTTTGACAGCCAAGTAACACTGCGAGCTCTCACTCTGTTCTCCTTTTCTTTTTCTTTTTTGTTTTTTTCTGAGAGATGGAAATGAAGGGTAAATAGGCAATAAGCATTTGTTTTTTTTTATTATGTTTGACAGCAAAAAAAATCGTACCTTAGCTAATAGGGTAAGTCGACACCCAGTACCGCCGCTTAGCGCCACTCAGAAAACACGGAGGAAACACGAAGAAGAAGAAAAGCTATAGTGAAAAATCTACTACAGTAATATCCGCATTCAGCTACAGTACCCGTTCTACAGTGTTTCATAAACGGTGTTCTGCTACGGTTTATACGTGTAGTAAATACGCTACAGTATATCATACATATATATGTTATGTATTTTGGATATAAATTTCTCATACGATCTCAGAATAAGTTGATTTAAGATTCGTTGGAAATCTGTCAAAGAGACCTACAACTTTGGTCTTTTGAGTTTTCTCAGATTTTAATGTTATCAGTGCGTAAAATACAGAAACCTTAAATTGGTCATTTCACCGGATTTGTATTTGCACTCGTATATTCACATATATACATTAAATTGATTTCAAATCAATTCCCAACATACTCAAATATCAAAATGTGATATTTATCATCATATAACATTATTATTATTATTTATCATAAAATATTCTAATTTACGGGGTTTTACATTCTTCCCCCCTTAAAAAAATTTCGTACTCGAAATTTCGCAAACGTATCTTAGAGGTTAATAATATCAGAAAAATACGTTGAGGGGATAATCCAAATAAGGAAACTCTCACATACACATCTAATACCATTAATCTCTAGATAAGAAATATAAAAATATCTACACTTAACAACATAGAATGCAAATACTCCCTTTTAACCCCTAACTAAATGGAACTAGTACATCGGGTAAAAAATCCAAACAAAGAACCCCCCATATATATACCATATATTCTGAATGATTAGGAGTTAAGTGTTAATACCCTCATTCTAGTGTTAAATATGAATATGACTATCAGAAAAATCATAAACCATAAGCAAATCATAATGAAATCAATTTACCTGTTCAAACAGGTGCGGGTAGTGACGACGTATATGACTAAGGGAATCACCTTATTCTAAGTCGCTTGTTTTCTCTTAGCAAGAATACGAACATGAATCTCAATCGTAGACAAATCATCATGGAGTTCAATCTCCAGCGTCTTCGGTCTAAAGTCAAACTGGCTAAGGGTGTAAAGGTTTCGGTTCAACGAACACCTCAAAACTAAAATCCGATGTCGACGCTTCTTGCTCAAAGTGTCTTCTACAACATTAGCCTTCCTCGGATGATATTGAATTGCAAATTTATAATCTTTGATAAATTTAACACATCGTCATTGTCTCTGATTTAGTTCTTTCTGAGAAAATAGGTACTTCAGACTGGTGGTCTGTGAATAACTCGAACTGCACTCTATACAGATAGTGCCTTCATGTCTTCAGTGTAAAGGCCACTGCTGCTAACTCCAAGTCATGTGTGGGATAGTTTTAGTCATGCGTCCTCAACTGTGAGAAATATAAGCTAATACTCTCTGGGTCTACATCAAAACGTCTTGTAGACCCGTTAACGACGCATCCGTATAGACAACGAATGTTCTATCACTGCTCGAGATAGTCAAAACTCGTATTTGCTAAATTTAACGTACAACTGATGCTCCCGCAAAAATTTGAAATGCCAATCATAGATGCTACTTGTGCTCTGCCTCCGATCTCGTATAGATAAGGATATCATCGATAAAAACAATCACGAACTGATCCAAGTATGGACGAAAAAATACGGTTCATCAAATCCATGGATACCGCGGGTGCATTGATCAGCCCACATGGCATGACAAGAAACTCGAAGGACCCATATCGAGTCAGAAAGGCGGTTTTAGGAATATCCATCTCCCGAACTCGCAACTCAAAATAGCCAAAACGAAGATCAATATTCAAGAAATACTACGCTCCCCACAGTTGATCGAACAAGTCATAAATCCTATCTAATCCGGATAGTGAACTTGTTCAATTCACGATAATCTATACATAATCATATGCTATCATCCTTCTTCTCCACGAAGAGGACTGGTGCTCCGATGAAAAAGACTCCGGTGAATAAAACTTTGAGATAACACTCATCTAGCTATATATGTAGATCTCTCATCTCAGCAGGTAACATACGATAGGGTGCTCAGGATATCGGTATTGTGCTCTGCTGCATCTCGATGCAGGACTCAACCTCTCTCATAGGAAATCTAGGTATGTTCTGAAAGACATCCTGATAATTTGAGACAACTCTAGTCTCGCACAAATCAGCACTCCGGTCCCTCAGCATCACTTCATCGACGTATACCAAAAATGACTATGCATTCTGGTCACCCTATGAGGTTGCTACTGTCTATACAAAACCCAACGAATGCTCACAAGCTGACTGTTTCAGCAAAACAGTCGATACTGACATTGTATAATGATAGCCCATCCATACCGAGAATGATGTCAAAATTTGACATCCGCAACACGATCAAATCGATGACGAACTCAGATTTATCTAGTCTGATGATACATCTCCTACAAATACTCTCTAATAGGGATACCTTCCCTAAAGGAGTAGAGACTGATAATGGAACATCTAAGGGATGTGCTACAAGCTGAAGCCTATCCACGAAGGCATGAAAGATAAAAATTTACGAAATTCCTAAATAAAACAAGGTCTGAGCTAGAAAGGAAATCACGAAGAAAGCTCCACACGCACCATGATCACGTGGTACAGCTACACAAACTCTGCTGGTGATGGAAAATATATTGGACCATCTGTCCCTCAGAAGTCTCTTGGGTAACGCAAATCTGGCCTACTGTTATGTTGGCTTACTGCTAGTGTACTGCGATAAGTCATTCGTTCTTTGTCCGATCTTGTTACAATTATAACATGTACTCCAAGCTCTGTGCTGTTGCGGCACTCTCGAATCATGTTATGCTCCCTTCTTATACTATCCTTGTTGCTGATGGTAAAAAAAAATCATCATCCCACTGCTGGGGTTCTCTAGATCTTGCAATAGGTCTTTTGCCTTTGTCATTGTCACCATGCTGGTTTTGATTTCTTCATTAACTATAGGCATATCTCTCTGCTTCAATTAGACTAGCCCTAATTGCTTGTCGAAGAAGTAAACAAAATCCTCCCAAATAAGTGATATTTGCTACTCCGGTAAAAATCTGACGTCATTGCTATCCTCTAGTGATGTCTTCTATGCTGATATATTTTTTTCTTATTCTTACAGAGCCTCCTGCTCTACGGATCTATCAACAGCTGGTTGTGTTTATGGTGGAATCATTAGTATTGCCTCTTCAATATGCATAACTGGTACAATTGGTGGTGGAAACTCATTGAAGTGATACTGCTAGCTGAAACAGATACGCTTCTTGCTCCTCGAGTGTTGCAAAATTTTGCTGTAAACAACGTCATAAAGTCGATCAATTACTGTGGAGCCTGATATAACTCGGGGCTCTGCTTGCCTAGCTCTCCAAGTATGAGTTTTACCTTGACCACATCCTCGTTTTGATATATATATTATCAAAATGAGAGCTTAATTGACACAGTAACTGAGGTCGCAAACATACATATATACATAACATAATGTATCACGATACGTATTCATAACACATAGTATTCACTCAAATAATGCATAGTATTCACTCAAATAATTGACACAGTAACTGAGGTCGCAAACATACATATATACATAACATAATGTATCACGATACGTATTCATAACACATAGTATTCACTCAAATAATTTTAAGTTAAAGTAAAATAGTGGTCAAAAAAATTATCGTAATTTTTGAGATATACGCATATATCGTCCTCACTCATTCTACGAATTCTTAGCGGACTCTATACATGAATCCTAAGAAGCACTATTCTAGCTCCATGACTCGCACAAGATGATCCTAAGGATACTGGAACTAGAGCTCTGATACCAACTGTGACGTCCCTATTTTCACACTTGGCTGCAGTCCAAGGTGAACCCAGGGATGTCAAACCTGTCATGTACCTCCACTGTGCAATAACATATTTTACTAATCACAATAATATCCTCTAGTGAAATCAAGTAGAAGTGAAGGTACAAAGCAAGCAAAAAGGGAAATAAAAATACAATAGACATGATGTAGAAAGAAATATTTCATAATAATATCATATCTCAATAGAATAAACTAAAATATAACTGATATACATTTGGAGTCTGAAATAACATGACATGTCTCAACATAGATCAACTAGAAATTGTACTAAGACAACATGCCTTAACAATATGAGTACAAACTCAAATGACTGAATGGAAACATAAGACTATTGTGGAGTCCATACTAGTAAAAATACGCGACGACGACTATGCAAGAACTCCATCACCCTGCAACTCTTTGATGCTCTGAGCCATCTGAAAGTTAAAATAAACTTTAAAAAAAGAACAATAATAAAAGCATCAGAGCGCTAGCAAGATTTCCTCCATCCGCCCCGGGGAGGGCTACTAGATGTAGCGGAGGCTCTATCTATTAAGCATAGTCTACCTAGACTATTTTCTCATATCTGATGGTATTAATAATTAGAAATCTACAACACGAGACGTAGTACGTCGAGCGAAATAATCCGAACAAGGAAACCCTCATGTATATACCGTATGTCTCAAATTGTAGATAACTGAATATTAATTCCGAACTAAGCAATCAAAATATAACTGGAAAGTAAAACATCATAATAGACATCAGCAGGTATATCTCATATATTTGCATAGCAAAGTATCGCAACCAATTCTCCCAACATTTAATAACATCACATTTGGCATCCGCCAAATACTCAAGTTATCAAATAATCATCTTAATGCAACCCTTTACCAAATCCTATTTCATTGCATAATCATGCGCAACGGACTATTCTGTAGGTATCCTAAATAGTGTACACGGCTCATTAGTCTTATCGCATCTCTGTACGGAACATGAGTACGGGATGGACTACCAAATAAGCATCCTAGAAATACGGCTCACAAGCCTCATCGTACCCTAGTGTAGGACGGACTGCTAGATTAAGCATCCTAAGATCTGACTCAATGGCATGTACTAAGGGTATATCGACACCTTATCCTAAGTGGTATTGGGCGGTGCTCATCGATAAATAGGTATCATTGCATCATCATGTGGATCAACAAATAGATATCATCGCATCATCGTGCGGATCGACAAATATGTATCATCACATCATAGTGCGGGTCGACAAATAGGTATCATCGCATTATAGTACGGATCAACAAATAGATATCATCGCATCATAGTGCGGATCGACAAATATAAGCAGTGGAATGAAAAATCATCGCAGTCTCATTTGCGGTGTATTAATTCACTAACTCAACTATGTAATCGTAAAATAATATTATAGTCCCCTAGGGACACTCAAATATATTACTACATATTCATGACAGTAAGTGTAGCAATCGAGTGGCTCAAACTCCGTGAACACATCTCAAAACAGCATAAACATTTTCTAGAAAAGAAGAAACTGGACCAAACTATCCAGAAAATGGCCGGCGCTACTGTTAGTAAAATGAGCATATCTTTTTCTAGAAAAACTATTTTTAGGAATGGTTTTCTGTTTTAAAAACTAGATTCTCACATCTTTCAATTGTCACTATCTTGATTTAGTTTGAAGTTTAATTTCAATACCAGATTTCAGTTGAAGTCTACACATGTGCAGCAATTTTCTCTATTGGATATATTATTAGTAAAATGAACATATATTTTTCTATACAAACTTTTTTTAAGAATGATTTCCTGTTTTGAAAACTACATACATATATCTTTCATTTAGCACTGGTTTGGTTAAATTTGGAGTTCATTTGCTATGCCCAGTTTTCTGTTGAACTTCATACACGTGCATCATTTTTTCTGCAGGACGTGTCATTAATAAAAAGACTATATCTTTCTCTATACAAAATCTTTTTAAGATTGGTTTTTCTGTTTTAGAAACTAGATTCATATATCTTTTATCTGACACTAGTTTAGTTCAGTTTGGAGTTCATTTGCTACCTCAAATTTTTAGTTAAACTTTACACATGTGCATTGTGACGCCCCTGGGTTCACACAAGGCTGCAGTCCAAGGTGAAACCAAGAATGTCAAACCTGCCGTGCACCACACCGTGCAATAACATGTTTCACCATCACAGTTAACATCTATCTAGTAGAATCAACAACAGGTGTAGGTACAAAAGCAAGTGAAAGATAATACTCGAATAACTGATGAAATCTAAATGATCAAATAGATATCTCATCATCCAACAAATGGGAATACATAAGCAATGTCAGAATAAATAAAACTGGGGTACTGAACAAGTCTCAAATAC
>BQKN01010398.1:0-10272 GCA_022839385.1 Asparagus kiusianus | reverse complement strand
CACTCATATTCACACTTGCAAGTTGCCAAAATCAACGGGGTCTTACAATTAGTTGTATGCTATGTTCAGCAAGTGTGAGTTTTGGCTATCTGAAGTTAGATTTTTGGGCCACGTCATTAGCAAAGAGGGCATTGTAGTGGATCTTGCAAAAGTAGAGGCAATACTTGATTGGGAGCTGCTAAAGAGTGTTTCAGAGATTCGTAGTTTTTTGGGTTTGGTAGACTATTACAAGAAGTCATTCAGGACTTCTTGAAGATTGCAATGCCACTTACACATCTTACGAAGAAGGGTATACTGTTTGTTTGGGGCATAGAGTGTCAGGAAGCCTTTAAGACTTTAAAGACTAAGTTGACTATAGCACCGTTATTGACTATTCCGAGCCGTTATAAGACTTTTTTGTCTACACAGATGTGTCATTAGCCTGTCTAGGAGGTGTTTTGATGCAGACACATAGCGTAGTGGCTTATATCTCATGATAGTTAAGGACGAATGAGTAGAACTATCCTATGCATGACTTGGAGTTAGCAGTAGTAGTCTTCGCACTGAAGACATGGAGACACTATCTGTATGGAGTACAGTTCGAGCTACTCACATATCTTCATAGCTTGAAATACCTCTTCTCTCAGAAAGAACTCATTCAGAGACAGCGGTGATGTGTTGAGTTCATCAATGACTACGAGTTTACGATTTAGTACCATCCGAGGAATGCTAATGTGGTAGCAGTCGTCGGTATCAGATTACAGCTCTGAGGTGCTCGGTGTATCAAGATCTTCACACCCTTAGTTAGATTGACTTTTAGATCAGAGATCGATGGGAGCAGCGTATTTTTTGGAGCTTTGTCAGTACAACCATCTTTGAGTGATAGAGTGGTCAGGGCACAGCTAGAAGACTATTGGATTCAAACCCGAAAGGATGAGATTTCCAAAGAGCCAAAGGCTGATTGAACCATTAGAGCAGATGGAGGTCTTCAAATGAAGGGCCGATTAGTGATGCCAAGTAGTCCACAGTTGAAGAAAGACTTATTTGATGAGGCACGTCGTACAAGGTACACAGTGCATCAGGACCTGAAGAGACACTTTTGGTAGAGCAGCATGCGTAGGGAGATTGTGGTTAAGTGCTTTTACCTGCCAACAAGTGAAGGTAGAACACTAGAGACCAGTAAGAATCCTACAGCCTTTACCCATTCTGGAGTAAAAATAGGCAAATATTTCCATGGACTTCATTGTAGAATTGCCGAGATCAAAAAGGAGAACGATTCAGTTTATGTGATAGTTGATCGGTTGACAAATTCAGCATATTTTATGCCAGTAAATACAACCTATACCGCGAAGACTTACGCGAGAATATTCATCCAGGAGATCGTAAGATTGCACGGAGCCCCAGAGATAATAGTATCAGATTGAGGGTTAGTTTTTACTTTGCATTTCTGGAGGAGTTTCCAGAATTCCTTTGGTAGTATATTGTCATACTCCAGTGTTTTCTACCTACAGACAGATGGGAAAACGGAAAGAGTAAACCAGGTATTAGAGGACATGTTGTGAGCATGTGTCATAGACTTTTAGAGTAGTTAGGAGGACCACATTCCATTAATTGAATTTGCTTATAATAATAGTTATCAAGAGACTATTGGCCTAGCACCGTATGAAACATTGTACGGGAGGCCTTGCAGATTGCCTATTTGTTAGGCAAAATCAGAGAATAGTCTATTACTTGGACCATAGCTTGTGAGACGGACTACAAAAAAGGTAGGAGTGATTCGAGAGTGCATTCTTATAGCAAGAGTCGCCAGAAGAGTTATGCAGACTAGAGGCGACAATCACTAGAGTTTCAGGTTAGGGACTAAGTATTGTTGAAAGTATCGCCTATGAAAGGAGTTTAGCGATTTGGGAGACGGGGAAAGCTAGCCTCGAGGTATATTGGTCCATTCAGGATTATTGAGCGTATTGGTGCCATTTCATATCGACTAGACCTTCCAGCATCGATGTAGAGTATACACGATGTTTTCATATTTTGATGGTTAAGAAGCATTTACGCGATGAGGAGCAGCAGCGAGTATTAGACGCACCATAGATTGAGCTTCATGATGATTTGACTACGATAGAGATTTATGTTTGTATTCTTGCCAAGGAGAACAAGAAGCTTAGAAACAAAATGATACGTTTGGTCAAAGTTTAATGGTATCGAAAGGGAGCTGAAGAGGTTTCTTGGGAGCGCGAGGAGGATATCTATCGTGACTACCCGCACCTGTTTAAGAAGGTAAATTGACTTATTTTGATTTGATTAATGCTTATGATTATCTATATGGTCATAATTATATTTAACGTTAGAATAGGGGTATTGACACTTAGATCCTAATCATTCGGAACACATGTACATATATGGGGTTCCTTGTTTGGATTTTTCGCTCGACGTACTAGTTTCGCTTAGTTAGGAGTTAAGTGGGAACACTCACATTCTAGATGGTTAAATATAGATGTTGCTATATTTCATACCTAGAGATTAATGGTACGAGATGTTTATGTGAAAGTTTCCTTGTCTGGATTATCCCCTCATTGTGCTTTTCTGGTATTATTAATCTCTAAGATACGATTATGGAATTTCGGGGACAAAATTCTTTTAAGGGGAGAAGAATGTAAAACCCCGTAAATTTGAGTATATTGTGATATATAAAAATAAAAACGTTATAATATGATAAATAATATATTTTAACGTTAGAGTATGCTAAGGATTGATTTGAGATCAATCCAATGTATATATATGAGCATAGAAGAGATACATGCACGAAAGCAAGCAAAAATCTATATCTCTGATGTTAGTAGTCGACTACATTGTTAGTAGTTGACCAGTAAGACCATTAGTCGACTAATAGTAGTATTAGTCGACTAGTCGGGTTGTTTCTAGTTTTCTTATGGGTTTCGGGTCGGATTTGTTTTGTTTTGAACCCAGTTATAGTTATGCGTACATATACTTGTTTTACAGCTCTTTTTATCCGCTTTCACAAGAGATTAACACTAGCCATATTCCTCCTCAAACCCTAACCCTAAAGTGTAAGTTTTAGGAGAGATCTCAAGGCGTTTGTCAAGAGAAAGGCAAGGCTTTGCGATTTCTGACAAAGAAGGGATCTTGCACGCGTGTTCAGGAGTTCAACATAGCGTTTGAGGCAAGATCATCTTCATCCCAATCTGTCCTTATAATTAGTTAAAATTTTGAATATGTTTAATTAATATTTTTCATGGTTAAGTCTAACCTAATGTGATAAAAATTAGATTTTTTTATGATAAATCTTAACCCTATGCTAGATCTGAAGTTAAACCTTTACTATTTATGATAGAAACATGATCATGATCATTAGAGTTGATGTTAATTTCATTTTTAACTTGTAAATTATGTTTAACTCATGAGTAAACCCTAATTAGTTGTTTAATTGAGTTTTCTTATAAGTTAATTATGCTAAAACCCTAGGTTTGTGATACCTAAGTTATATAAACATGTATAAACAAAGTTTCACCTCTGTTCATGAGTAATTTTCATCAAGTGTTGATAATTACGTTGTTTAATTAAGAGCTAATTGAAGAAATTGACTAATTAGGATGTTAATCCCTAATTAGAATAATTTAATAGATTTGTTTCATGTTCAAGATGGTTTTTGTTGAATATTACATGTTTTTATTTATACTAAATCTCATGATAAGTATATGATGAATGATAAGCTCTGTTCGTGCATGAAAGAATGCATGTTTTGACAAAGTAGTTGACTACTAAGTTTAGTAGTCAGCTACTCATGTTCAGTTTGGATTTCCAGAAACTAGAATATTGTAGAGTAGTCGACTAATGTGCTTAGTAGTCGACTACTAACCCTGATACATGCCTCACAGAGTCTGGATGGACTCAGTGTAGTCGACTACTAAGCTTAGTAGTCGACTACTAAGGTTTTTCCTTAATATTGTGTTGCACTATTTTGAGATGTGATCACGGGGTTCGAGTCGTACTATAGTATATGTATAGACATGAATATATATGAATAGTATTGTAGTACACACATGAGTATCCCAAAGGGGATTTTGACAAGTGTTGAGTTGATTACACTTGAGTTAGAGATCGTTTATACACATGTTGGATATTGTTGATGAGCTCATTTCAGTAATACGTGTGGTTGTGCGTCGATATTCTATTTGTACAGGCTATTGAGTCAGGTTTAGATGCTTTGTCTAGCAGTCCATTTGTACAGGGGTGCGATGAGGCTGGTGTGTTGTCTCTTAGGATACCTATATGGAAGGTCGTTCCGCACTCATGTTATGCACTGAGATCGTGATGAGACTAATAAATTGTGTACATTATTAGGATACCTACAGGGTAGTCTGTTGCGCATGATAATGCGATAAATTAGAAATTTCTGTGAATAGTTGCAATATGAAAATTATGTGATAGCCTGAGTTTGGTGGATGCCAAAAGTGAATTTGACTCATTATTGAGATATTTGATCACTAAGGTACATTGTTGTGTGAGTACACGAGATATATATAGTGATGGTTATTTTGATGTTTTATCTTTCTAGTTATGTTTCCTTTCATTCTTAGTTCATGATTAATATTTTGTTATCTATAATTTGAGACATATGGTATATACATGAGGGTTTTCTTATTTGTATTATTTTGCTCGATGTACTACTTCTCATGTTGTAGATTTCTAGGTATTAATAACATTAGATACGGTGAAAAGGATCTAGGCAGACTATGCTTAATAGATAGAGCATCCACTTTATCTAGCAGCCCTTTCCCTGGGAGGATAGAGGTGATCTTGTTGTAGCTCTCTGACACTCTTCTTGTTGGGTTTTTTTTAAATCTCCTTTCAGGCAGCTCAGAATTCTGGAGAGTCGTAGGATGACAGAGTTCTAGCATAGTTGACATCGTGCATTTTAGTAGTTGAGACTACATTATAGTTTTATGTTCTCATTCAAATATTAGTGTTTTGTTTTCATATTGTAAAGGCAATGTGCATTAGTACGATTTTCAGTTGATTCATATTGAGATATTTTTATTATTCCAGATATCAGATGTATTTCAATTTGGACATGATTTTTATTTATGAGATATCTATTTCTATATCATGTCTATTATTTTTATTTTCTTATTTTACTTGTTCTGTACCTACGCTTATATTTGATTTCACTAGAGGTACTATAATTGGTAAAATGTGTCATTGCATGGTGTGGGTGCATGGCAGGTTTGAAATCTCTAGGTTCACCTTGGACTGTAGCCATGTGTGAAAACAGTGGCGTCATTGTTGGTATCAGAGCTCTAGTTCTAGCATCCTTAGGAACATCCTGTATCGAGTCGTGGAGCTAGAATAGAGTTTCTTAGGATTCATGTATAGAGTCCACTAGGAATTCTCAGAATGAGTGAGGAGGTTATATACGTATACCTCAAAAATCACTGTTGGCCTTCTTGTTTTGATGATGATTTACAAATAATTTACATCTAATATTGTTTGTCTAGTGTTTGTGTTTTGTTATTTATTATAGACAACCAATATGTTGGAGGATAGATGGAATAGAGCTTCAACGATTATATCTAATGGAGGTTGGCGGAATAGTAGGTGAAGCTATGTACAATTCAAGTTGAAGATCCAAGTTCAAGCTTTATCCACAAATGCACCAAGTTGAGCTCATTGAAGACTTTCATCAAGCTTGGGTAATTTAGTTTAGGTTTATATATTATGTGTGTTGGTACTCTAAGCTCAATCATATACACACATACACGTTTTGGTTTTGTATATATATAGTTATATATATACATATATGTTTTGGTTTGATAGTTTTCAAGTTTTAATATGAAACAATTTAATATAATTAGAAAACATATTTTTGTTTCATACTTATATACATATATATGATTTCATCAATATCAATTTTATTTAGTTCAATGAAATCATGTTTTAGTGCATTATATATGTATTTTGATAAAATACTACATTCATTGTTTATAGACTTCATAACAATAGCTTACATCTTTCTTCAAGTCTATAAAATTATTTTATAAAGTTTTAAAACATGGTTTAGTCAAAATATCAAAATTCATATGTTTACATTTTCATGTTTTGGATTATTTACAAAATGATGATATTTCTCATTTGGGAAGTCCGTTTAGAAAACCAGTTTTTGTAGCATGTGTATTATCATGTCTACAATCACTTTTCTAAAGTTTCATAATTTTTAGAATTTATTTGATATTTTTAAATAGTATTTTAAAATCAAAAAACTATTTTCAAACCTGTTTCTCTTTAGTATCAGTTCGCGGTCGACCGCCACGGTCGACCGCCATGAGTTTAAGACTCAGGTTATGTTTTGTTGGCTCGCGGTCGACCGTGGCGGTCGACCGTAGCAAGTCTAGAAACTTTCGCGGTCGACCGCCACAGTCGACCGTCGCTTGTCCAGAGCCATAGTTCTGTTTTTTGTTGCTCGCGGTCGACCGCCGCACTGTCATATCAGTTCTAACGGCTAGTTTTCAGAGCCATTGCTGAGTTAGTTTTTTGGTCTTTTCCTGGCTTTCTATTGGCTTTAGGGTTTCTATATATACCCCCTTATACCTTAGTTCTAAGTAATCCAAGAAATATTTTAAACAAGTTTTAAAAGAGTTTTAAGTTTGGTTTTAAGTTTGTTTGAGAGTTTGTTTTAAGAAATCAATTTTACAAGAGCTTGAGGAGATCATCTATTTGGTGTTTGAGCATCCAACTCTTCTCCTTCCACTCTTGATCTATTGAGAAGTTTTCTAAACTCAATCTAGCTTTATATTTTATATTGTTTGATTGTCATTTTATTAAGCTAGTATTCATATTGAGTTTAGTTGATTTTATTTTCTCTTTGTTTACACACACACAACCATTGAGCTTATGTATTTACATTCATAGTATAATTGGGTTGTGGGATTATGTAACTAAGAGAGTGAGCTTATAATTCGTTCTCATCCATTATAGAGAACAAACACTTTGTATTATGCTTAATTGTGAGATCACTTTGTAATACACTTGTACACCGATAGAAGTGTGTGGCGAGAGTTAGGGATCGTCCCAAGAGGAGTGGTATCGGTTGACGAACCTAGGGAGAGGTTGTATCCGAGCACTTGAGGGAGACACGTCTAGTTCAACACTTGAGAGGGTGTAGAGTGGGATTGCAAGAGTGTGTTATTGTAGAGTTTTCGGTAAACTAGAAAACCGTATTATGTGGTGTAAATGTTATTCGGGTGAACGTAGAAAACCCAGTTGTGATAGTGGAGATCTCCTCGAGGTGAGGAGTAGAGACGTCGGTCGTGGGGACCGAACTCCGTAATCATATCGTTTGTTTGTGATTGCTTTGGCGCACCTATTTTTATGTTCATATCTTATATCGCCTTTGTATATTGCTTGTTGATTATATTGCCCACTATCTAGTTTAGATTGTTTGCCCTTGTGATTATATATCCTTGCTCATATATATTTGTAATATCTCATTGCTAGGATATATTCATTTGTTCATATTGCTTATTCTTGCTTGTAACATATTGTATATCTATCTTGTAAGAGTAATTTATTAATTAGGTTTAATTGGCATAAAATTGGATTAGATTAGCATAAGACCCTAATCACCCCCCCCCCCCCCTCTAGGGTCTAACAATCACAAAAAAAAAATTTATGACTATCTTACTTCAATTGAAAAGTATTTGCATGAATGAATTACGATACGATTTTTCTTATTGCTCTATGTTGTATGTGCTTTTATCTGAGGTCTCATAACTACGTCTTATAAACTCTCTTCGTGGGAATTTATAAATGGTTGGACGAGGACGTGGACAGAGAGTATCCCATGCTCAGAGAGAGACAGGATGAGCCAGAGCCAGAGCCATAGTAGGCTCCACCCGAACTGCAACAGGCTCCACCCGAGTAGTAGCAGGCTCCACCTGAGTCGCAGCAGGCTCCGTAATACCTCATAGACCTCATGGCACCTATAAAAGCTAGGCTAGAAGCGCTCTACGAGAGAGTGGCAAGCCAGACTCCACCAGTTGCACCACCGCCAGTGATTCCAGCCATTCCTATTTCAAAGGAGTCCTCAGACAGTACACCAAGACTCACTCCACTATCAGTTGCAGCTACAGAGCAGGAGGCTTTGATTCGCCTAGTCAAGAGGTACCAAAAGATGAGGGCACCAGAATTTTAGGGGTCATCAAATTCGCTTGTAGCCCACAAGTGGAAGGACGACTTTAGTAATATTCTTGATCTACTTAACATTGATTCAGTACAGAAGTAGAGGATTGGCAGCTTTCAGCCTAAAGGGTGATGCTGGAGGATGGTACACGCTTCAGTTCACCCCGGAGTACCAAATGATACTCCCATGGGAGGACTTCGTCTATTTCTTTGATGAGCAGTACATCTCTTCCACGGCACGGGCCGAGAAAGAGCTGGAGTTGACCAGATTGGAGCAGGTAGACATGAACGTAGCTAACTACGAGAGCTGATTCATGAGTCTACTTTATTTCACAGGCATGTGGCAGACTAGAGAGCGCCAAGCGCAGATGTTTCTTATGGGGCTTCGTCCAAGCCTTAGTCGCTACCTCGTATCTAAGAGGTTCCGCTCAGTTCGAAAGGTAGCTAATACAACCATTTTGTAGGAGATAGGGACTGCGATGTTCTAGAAGACTAGTGAGGGTAGCTCTAAACTAGGGCTAGAGTGACAAGGGTAAGGGTAAGAGACCTTTCGCCGAACCTGGAGGACCCTAGTAGCGGGGTAAGGATTTTCAACACCAGCAACAGGGTTAGTTCAAGAGAGGACCACAGCATGATCAGAGAGCACCGTAGCAGCGCAAGATTCAGGGTGCATATTACAATTGTAACAAGATTGGGCATAAGGCTAGTGATTGTCGTAGTGCACCATTAGGAGGCCAGCAGGACAGAGGCCAGTAGGGCAAAGGCCAGGGCCAGTAGCAGGGATGAGGACACGAACAACAGCAGAACTATGGTCAGGGTTAGCAGCAGCAGAGGATAGAGGCACCACCTACCGTTCCGAGGATTGAGGGGCCAGCGGGCAAGATTCGTGCTATTCAGGAGTTTCCTCAGGGTCAGACAGACCCATATGTTTCACCAGCAACAGCGTAGCAGGCACCAACCACCAGCAGGGTTTATGCAATTGTACAATGTGATCATGGTGCGAGCAAAGCCATAGTGGAAGGTACATTCTTAGTGAATTCCTTCCCAGGTCGGATCATATTTGATTCAGGAGCTTCGCATTTTTTATATCTCATACCTTTATGGATAGGCTTCAGTTAGTCGCACATCTTTTAGATATACCGTTATTCGTCTATTCTCATTTAGAGGGGGTATCCCAATTAGAGAGTGTCTGTAGGATATGTTGTTAGACCCTAGAGGGGGGGTGATTAGGGTCTTATGCTAATCTAATCCGATTTTATGCCAATTAAAATTAATTAATAAGTTACCCTAGCAAGTATGAAATACAACAAGAATATAAGCTAGGATAAGAAATATGAACAACAAGATATATCCTAACAAAGAGATATAGGCAATGTATGTGTAAGGATATATAAACTAACACAAGATGATATATCCTACCAAAGAGATATACAATATGATATATGCAAGGATATGTAAACTAACACAAGGGTAAACAATATGAAATAGATAGTGGATCATATAAATAATGAGCTAATGATAATGGCGATAAGAAAAATGCAAAAACAAATACGCCAAAGACAAACTCAAACAAGCAATATGATCACGGAGTTCGGACCTTCCGTCCTACGTCTCCGCTCCCCACTCCCGGGGAGAAATCTACTATCACAACCGGGTTTTCTACGTTCACCCGAATAACGTTTACACCTCACACTCAGTTTTCTAGCTAACCAAAAACTTTACAATAACACACTATTGTAATCCCACTCTACACCCACTAAGTGTTGGACCTAGCCGTGTCTCCCTCAAGTGCTCGGTTACAACCTCTCCCTAGGTTCGTCAACCGACGCCACTCCTCTTGGAATGATCCCCGACTCTCACCACACACTCCTCACTCGGTGTACAAGTGTATTACAAATTGATCTCACAATTAAGCACAATGTAACAAATGATTGTTCTCTCTAACAAGGTGAGAACTCAATTAAGCACAACTCAATGTTACAAACCCTCACAACCTTAATATACTATGTATGCAAATACAATAAGCTCAAAGTGTGTATGTGTAACAATAAGATTCAATAAAACTTGACTCAATAAAAACTAGCAATAAGATTGATA
>BQKN01010370.1:0-15716 GCA_022839385.1 Asparagus kiusianus | reverse complement strand
GGTTCTCTCGGGTTATTAGCCTATATACCAAACCACAAACCCGACCCAAAACCCGTTTGAACCCGAACCTGAGAAAACTCTCTGACCGATGTGCGGTCGACCGACGCGGTCGACCACTACGGTTGACCGCGTAGCAGAAAAATGCCTGCTGCTGCTAGGCATATACTATGCTGGTTATTCACTCGATTACTCTCACATAGAATCACTTGATGGGTTCTCAAACGCAGATAATCACTTTCATCTGATATATATATATATATATATATATATATGTATATATATTATTTATCATAAGAGAATTATTTATTATTAATAATTCATATATATTCATTATAGAAATTTTTGGGTTTTACACCCGATTAGAGAGAGAGACCCAGAGGTAGCACCTGTAGCTATTCCACTAGCAGTACCAGATAGAGCCACAGAGCAGGAAGCTTGGCTCCGTATGGTAGAGAGGTATCAGAAGATGAGGGCACCAGAGTTCCAGGGGTCACCAGACCCTCTTGCAGAACACAAGTGGAAGGAGGATGTGAGCAATATACTTGACATACTCAGTGTAGATTCGGTTCAGAAGCAGAGGTTGGCATCCTACAGTCTGAAGGGAGATGTCGGGAGATGGTACCGGCTACAGTTTACTCCAGAGCAGAGGATGACCCTCGCATGGGAGGATTTCATCTACTTCTTTGATGGGCAGTATATTTCTTCTGCAGCACGGACTGGGAAGGAGCTTGAGTTGTCCTGGATGACTCAGGTGGACACGACGGTGGAGGATTATGAGAGCCGGTTTATGGAGTTGCTACATTTCACGGGTATGTGGCAGACAGGAGAGCGTCAAGCTCAGATGTTCTTAGCAGGGCTACGCCCTAATCTCCACCGGTACCTCGTCTCGAGGAGGTTTTATTCAGTTAGGGAGGTAGCTGAGGCCACCACTTCACAGGAGATTAAGACTACTATGTTCCAGAAGGACAAGGAAGGGAAGGCCAAGGCAGGACAGAGCGGGGACAAGGGTAAGAACAAGAGACCTCTGTCAGAGCATCAGCATCAGCAGCAGCAAGGCCCTCATAAGAAGGGACCCCAGCAGGATCAGAGAGCGCATCAGCAGCGCAAGTTCCAGGGATCTTGTTTCAACTACCACAAGGTCGGGCACAAGGCATCAGAGTGTCGTAGTGCACCAGCAGGAGCTCAGCAGGGCAGGGGCCCGAACCAGCAGCAGCAGCGATAGCAGGGCAGAGGTCAGGGTCAGCAGAATAGGCTTGAGGCACCGCAAGCGACGCAGAGGGCAGAGGGGAAGGTTCAAGCAGTCCAGGAGACTCCCCAGGGGTAGATTGTCCCATATTCTCCAGCATTAGCGGTAGAGTAGTCTTCAGCCACAGGCAGAGTATATGTAGTGGTTCCCCATGATCACGGTGCCAGCGGAGCAGTTGTGGAGGGTACGTTCCTTGTGAATTCCTTTCCCGCCCGTATTCTTTTTGATTCGGGAGCTTCGCATTCTTTCATCTCGCATGCATTTATGGCTAGACTCCAGCTCGTAGCTCAGCCTCTAGACACCCCTCTATCAGTCTCCACCCCTTTAGGTGAGGTATCGCTTCTGGAGAGCGTTTGTAGGAGGTGTACCATCAGTTTAGACGAGTCGGAGTTCCTAGTCGATTTGATAGTTTTGCATATGTTAGAGTTTGATGTCATTCTTGGTATGGATTGGTTGTCATCCTACCATATTAGTATTGACTGTTTTGCGAAGACAATCAGATTGCGAGCGTCCGATGGGTCCGAGATGATTGTGGCCACTTCTCAGGGCAATCGCTTTGCGGAGTCATTTCTGGCGTTCATCTACGAGGTGATGCTGCGGGATCAGAGTTCTGATTTGTTAGAGACTTGAGTTGTCTCGGATTATCAGGATGTCTTTCAGGACATACCTGGGGTACCTCCTGTGAGAGAGATTGAGTTTTGTATTGAGTTGTAGCCGGGCACAGCCCCGATATCCCGCGCACCCTACCGCATGGCGCCAGCTGAGATGAGAGAGCTTCAGACCCAGTTGGACGAGTTGTTAGCTCAGGGTTTTATTCGTCGGAGTCATTCTCCGTGGGGCACGCCAGTCCTCTTCGTGAAGAAGGACGGCAGCATGAGATTATATATAGATTATCGGGAGTTGAACAAGGTCACTATCCGGAATAGGTACCCACTGCCTAGGATTGATGACTTGTTCGACCAGTTGTAGGGAGCGCGATTTTTCTCGAAGATTGATCTTCGTTCTGGTTATCATCAGTTGCGGGTTCGGGAGATGGATATCCCCAAGACCGCTTTACTCATGCGCTATGGATCTTTCGAGTTCTTGGTCATGCAATTAGGGTTGAGCAATGCACCCACGGTATTCATGGACTTGATGAGCCGGGTTTTTCGTCCATTCTTAGATACATTCGTGATTGTTTTCATCGACGACATCCTCATTTATTCGAGATCGGAGGCGGATCATGAGCGGCACCTCCGTTTAGCTTTGCAGACCCTACGGGAGCACCAGTTATATGTCAAGTTCAGCAAGTGCGAGTTTTGGCTTTCAGAAGTCAGATTTCTCGGTCACATCATCAGCAGAGAGGGCATATCAGTAAACCCAGCTAAGGTTATAGCAATGCTGGCTTGGGAGCCACCAAAGATAGTGACAGAGATGCGTAGCTTTTTGGGATTAGCAGGCTACTACAGGAATGTGACACCCTAGGGTTCACACAAGGCTGTAGTCCTAGGTAAAACCCGGATTGTCAAACCTGCCAAGCACCAACCACCATGCTATGACAAGTTTCACCATCACAATCACTATCTCTCCAGTGAAAACAATAAATAGGTGAAGGTACAGACATGTAAAAACAATAGAAATAGGACAACACTGGATATACACAGAAGAAGCATAAGAAAAATCAATAATGAGCACAACTGGAATAAAATAGACATATCTCTGAGTCTGAACTAAATCTCAAATACAATGAGTCATATAAACAAAGTCTTACAATAGCTCTTAACTCTATGAAACAAAATACCAATCTAGATTCTGAAATTTATCAACTACATGTGGAGTTCTGCAATAACTATAAAATATGATAAGTAACTAAATGGACAACTAAGAAGTCCCATAAAGCTGTGACTCTCCGTGCGCCAGACTCGCTGCCTGAAAGGGGGGAAAACAACGAGCGTCAAAGTGCTAGCGAGATCATCACTACCTCTCCCCAGGGGAAAGGGTAGGAGTATATAAGAAAATAGGGTCAGTACATACATATATCAAATCTTTCATATAACTCTCTATGAATGAAAAACAAATAATCAATGATAAATACTCCAATCTTTAACATAAAGAAATAATCATCTTATCTCGAATTACGTCTGAGTGACATGCTCTAATATAAGAGGATATTAACAATTGCTAAAACAAATATATCTATCGTTCATAACGGGAGTATCAAAATCTCAAAGGAAATACCCTACTCACGAGCAATCTATCATGGAAGTAAAACTTACAACTGATCAATTATCTATGTGTGCATTATCTTATACTATAGCGATACTTTTGTAATGCTCGTTACTCAATCGCTCTGCGGCAAATAGGTTTTATCTCCCTATTTCCGGATATATGAATTAACGATCTTTTGTAATACTCTTATTCAATCGTTCTACGACAAATAGGTTTTATCTCCCTATTTTTGGATACATGAATTAACGATATTTTTGTAATACGCTTACTCAATCGTTCTGCGGCAAATAGGTTTTATCTCCCTATTTCCGGATACATGAATTAACGATACTTTTGTAATACTCTTACTCAATCGTTCTGCAGCAAATAGGTTTTATCTCCCTATTTCCGGATACGTGAAATAACTATAATCTTTCATATGTATTCATCAGCTCAACGTGCGATAAAAAGTATACTAACACAACATAATCTAAGTGTACGTGCACATATCTCGGTGTGCGTGTCCATGTTTGGTGTTCATCATCATCCCAGATGTTAAACAACTCTTAAGCATTATATATAACAGTACAAGATCGAGAGACTCTCTCAAAAATAACAAACAAGAGCGAAACTCAAGAAACATTTACGTAATATATCAATTTATTTCAAATCAGCATATCTGCAGTTTTCTGCAGGATATATCATTAGTAAATTGAGAATATCTTTCTCTAGACAAACTCTTTTTAAGAATAGTTTTTTGTTTTGGAAACTAGACTCACATAACCATCATTTGACACTGATTTTGTTCAGTTTGGAGTTCATATGATATTTCTAATTTCCAGTCAAACATTTTATATGTGTAGCAGATTTTCTACAGAACATATTATCAGTAAATTGAGCATATCTTTCTCTAAGAAAACTATCTTTAGGTATGGTTTTCTGTTTTGAAAACTAGATTCATATATCTTTCAATTGGCATTAGTTTGGTTCAATTTGGATTTCATTTGTTATTTTAAATTTCTAGTTCAATAGTATATATGTGCAGCAGATTTTTAGCAGAACATAACAAGCATGATTATTTGCACAAGAAATCATATGTAAACCTTCAATCATGCGCGAAACTTTAAAACGAAGAATAATACATCTAAATTCAGATAAACACTATTTTAAATTATTTTTAGATCTTAAAATACTTCTGTAATTTCGTGCTTAATCTCTTTAACATGAAAAGACCTAGTCTTTATACATATATACAAAAGCTCCAATTTTTATACACAAATTAATTGATTAGGCTCTGTAAAACTCGTTAAAAACTCTTCAAAAATATTATAAAAACTAGGAGGTGGATTAGTAGAGATGATACTCGCCTGGGGTTGTAGGAAAACTTGTTAGAAGCAACGTCGAAGGAGATCTCCACTCCAAAAGCCAAAAATCAACAAAAACCAAACTTGAAAGCCTCCAATCTTCTCCAATAATTCAAAATAGGGTTTATTGGGGTTTGGTGGCTATTAGGGTTCTTAGATATGATAAAAAAAGAATTTTCATAAAAAATATAGGTATTTATAGAGACAAACCCGAAACAAACCTGTTAGACCCGAACTAGGAAACCTAGTCTGACAGGAAAATACCCCTTTGGTATTTTGTTTATAACTTTCTCATCTGACCTCGGAATGAGGTAATCTAAGACTTGTTGGAAAGCTGTTGAAGAGACCTATAACTTTTATCTTTTACACTTTTCCAAATTCTAACTAAATCAGTATGAAAAACATAAAAACTCATAACTAATCATTATTCTCAGATTTTTATTCTTTTGGCATTTGTGCATGTTTTGTGCATTTGCACTCATATTTTCACAAATATACATTGAATTGATCTCAAATCAATTCTTATCATATTCAAACATCAAAATATATTATTTTCACCATATAACATATTTATCATTATTTATCATAAAATATTTAAATTTACGGGGTTTTACATTCTTCCCCTCTTAAAAGAATTTCGTCCCCGAAACTCCACAATCGCATCTCAAAGCTTAAAAACTAGGAAAACACAATAAGAAGGTGTAATTCATATTAAGAATTCCTTCTGCACCCATCTTATAGTATTAGCACAATAATTTTTAAAGTTAACAACCTAGAATGCAAACATTCTCCCATAAATCCCTAATTAAACAAAATTGGTACGTCGAGCGAAATAATCCAAACAAGGAAACCCTCATGTATATACCATATGTTTCAAATAATTAAGGATCAGGTGACAATATCTCCATTCTTGTGTTAAAGATAAATATAAATGTGACTAAATAACATAGATAAAAACTACTATCAAAGCATATAAGCCTAAGAATTTATCAACATCATACCTGTCCAAATAGGTGCGGGTAGTCGCGACGAACATCTTCCTCGCGCTCCCAAAAAATCTCTTCGGCTCCTTGCCGGTTCCACTGAACTTTCACTAATGGAATGACTTTATTCCTAAGCTTTTTATTCTCTCTAGCAAGTATGCATACCAAAATCTCTACGGTAGTCAAGTCATCCTGAATCTCAATCTCTGGTGAATCAATCACTCTTTGTTGCTCATCATCCCGCAGATACTTCTTAAGCATCAAAACATAAAAGACATCGTAAATACTCAACATCGATGCTGGAAGATCTAACCTGTAAGAAATAGCTCCAATGCGCTCGATGATCCGGAAAAGACTAACATATCTCGGGGCAAGCTTCCCCCGTCTACCGAATCGCTGAACGCCCTTCATCAGTGATACTTTCAACATAACTGAGTCTCCGACCTGGAACTCTAAAGGTCGTCTCCTCTGATCTGCATAGCTCTTTTGCGACTCTGCACCGTAAGAATGCGCTCTCGAATCAATGCCACCTTCTCTGTGGTCTGTCTAACTAACTCTGGACCAATCAATAAACTATCCTCTGGCTCTGCCCAACATATAGGTCATCTGCAAGGTCTTCCGTACAAAGCTTCATACGGTGCCATCCTGATGGTAGCTTGATAACTATTATTATATGCAAATTCAATCAGTGGGATGTGATCCTCCCAGCTACCCTGAAAATCTATAATGCATGCTCTCAGCATGTCCTCTAAGATCTGATTCACCCTCTCGGTCTGACCATCTGTCTGGGGGTGAAAAACGCTGCTAAATGACAACTGACTGTCAAAAGCATCCTGGAATCTCCTCTAAAAATGAGATGTGAAGCCTGAGCCCCGATCTGATACAATCGTCTCCGAAACTCCATGCAATCTAGCAATCTCCCGAACGAAGATCCTCGCATACATATCTACTGTATAAATCGTCCTCACTGGTAAGAAATGTGTAGACTTAGTCAATCTGTCTACTATAACCCAAATAGAATCATTTCCTTTCTTTGACTTAGGCAACCCCACTATGAAATCCATGAAAATATCTGCCCACTTCCACTCAGGAATGGGTTAAAGCTGTAGGGTTCCTGCATGTCTCTGATGTTCTACCTTAATTTGTTGGCAGGTATAATACTTAGCCACATAATCTGCAATCTCTCTGCGCATACCACTCCACCAAAAATGCCTCTTCAGATCCTTGTACATTTTCCTTGTGCATGGATGCACTGTATATCTGTTACGATGTGCCTAAACTATCACGAAATAAGGCATACCCTCCGGGTCTACATCAAAATACCTCGTAGTCCTGCTAATGACGTGTCCACATAAATGACAAATGTCGTATCACTGTTTAGAATAGTTAAAATTGTTATTATAGTCTATCTAGCCTTAATAGTCTCAAAGGCTTCCTGGCACCCCGTGCCCAAAGCAAACTATACACCCTTCTTTGTAAGGTGTGTAAGTAGTATCATAATCTTCAAAAAGTCATGAATGAACTTTCTCTCATACCATACTAAAACTACGAACACCTGTAATGGTTCTTAGTGGCTCCCATTCTAGTACAGCCTCAACAATGGCTGGATCTACTGTTATGCCCCACCTGCTGATGACATGGCCTAACAATTTGATCTCTTGTAGCCAAAACTCGTATTTGCTGAACTCAGTGTATCACTGATGCCTCTAATCTCGACTATCCGCTATCCCCGCAATGCCAATAGAGGATGCCGCTCACGCTCTGACTCCGATCTCGAAAAGATAAAGATGTCGTCAATAAAATGACTACGAACTGGTCCTAACATGGACGAAAAACCTGGTTCATCAAATCCATGAATACCGCGGGTGCATTGATCAGCCCAAATAGCATGACAAGAACTCAAAAGACTCATATCGAGTCAGAAAAGGCGGTTTTAGGAATATTCATTTACCGGACTCGCAACTGGAAATAACTAGAATGAAGATCAATCTTCGAGAAGTGCTGCGCTCCCCGCAGCTAGTCAAACAAGTCATAAATCCTCAATAGTGGATCCGTGATCTGGAAAATGACCTTGTTCAACTCACGATAATCGATACACAATCGCATGCTATAGTCCTTCTTCCCCACGAAGAAGACCTGTGCTCCCATGAAAATGACTCCGACAAATAAAACCCTGAGTTAACAACTCATCTACCTGAGTCTGTAGCTCCCTCCTCTCAGCGGGTGCTATAAGATATGATAGGGTGCTCGGAAAATTGCTACGGTGCCTGCTGCAACTCGATACAGGGAAACAAACTCTCTCACTGGAGAAAACATAGGTATGTCCTGAAAGACATCCTGATATACTGAGACAACTCCGGTCTCACTCAAAACTGCACCCCAATCCCGTATCATCACCTCTTCAACGTATGCCAGAAATGACTCCGCATTCTGGTTACCCTATGAGGTTGCTACTATCTATACAATCCCAACGAATGCTCACAAGCGTACTGTTTTAGAAAAACAGTCGGTACTGATATTGTAGGATGATAACCATCTCATACTAAAAATAACATCAAAGTTCGACATCCACAACATGACCATGATAAAGATGAACTCAAACTCATCTATACTGATGACACATCTCCTACATATACTCTCTAATAGGGACACCTCCCCTAAAGGAGTAGAAACTGATAATGGAACGCCGAAACGCTGCGCTACAAGCTGATGTCTAATCATGATATCATGATAGATAAAAAAAATTACGAAGCTTCTGAATCAACAAAATTCGAGCTGGATAAGAATTTACTACGAAAACTCTGCTCACACTATGATCACGTGGCGTGAATACATAAACTCTGCTGGTGGCCGACGCCCGCTACGCTGCTGGCGGTGAAACACATGGGTCCATCTAACACTGATGAATACTCTAAATAGCTCAATTCTGGCCTATAGGCCCCGAAATCCTCAGAATAACCGGTAGCACATCTATCCTCCGATGCTGGCCGTAACCGCTACCCTAAGATTATTGACCCTGATCTCTATCATGCTAGTCTCCTACTGGTGTACTACGATAATTCTTCGTGCGATAATTCTTCGCTCTATGTCCGATCTTGTTATAATTGTATCATGTCTCCCGAATCATGCGCTGTTGCGGTGTTATCAAATCATGTTTGCTATCTTCTTGTAATGTCTTTATTGCTGATAGTAAAAATCCTTACCCCGCTGTTGGGGTCCTCTAGATCCCATAATAGGCCTCTTGCCCTTGACATTGCCATCATGCTAGTCTTGATTTTGTAATTAACTATAGGCATATCTCACTATTTTAAGCAAACTAGCTCTACTGCTTGTCGAAAAAGTAAACAAAATTTTCCCAAATAAGTGATATTCACTGTCCCGACGAAAATCTAAAATCGTAGCTATCCTTTGCTGCTATTCTCCGATGATATCCTCTGTGCTGAATATATTTAACCTCTGGTTTGGTATAGAGTCTACGTTAAGGAATTTTTACATATTCCTTTTTATTTATAAGCTGCATATGAATCCAATGTGCCCTGCACTATAGTGTTCTCAGTGTCCTACATCTTTCTTATTCTTACAGAGCCAAGCCTCCTGCTCTAAATCTCTATCAACAAATGGTTGTGATAATATAATCATTAGTATTACCTCTTCAATTGGCACAATTAGTACAACGGGTGGTGAAACTCCAGAAAATATAATGTGGCTCGCTACTCCCTCCTCGAGTGTTGCTAGTCTCTGTTTCTGCAAACGATGCCATAAAGTCGATCAAATACTGTGGAGCCTGTTACGGCTCGGACTCTGCTTGCCCAGCTCTCCGGGTACGAGTTTTATCTCGACCGTATTCTCGTCCCAACATTCATAATATCGAGAGGAGAGCTTATGATCACAGTAAGTGAGATCGCATACATATATACATATATATAATGTATCACAATACGTATTCATAACATATAGTATTCACGCAAATACTTTAAATCAACATAAAATAATTGTCATAAAAAAATTTTGAAATTTTAAGATATACGCACATATTGTCTCACTCATTCTAGGAATTCATAACGGACTCTACACGTGAATCCTAGGAAACTCTATCCTAGCTCCATAATTTGACACAGGAATGATCCTAAGGATGCTGGAACTAGAGCTCTGATACCAACTGTGACGCCCCAGGGTTCACACAAGGCTGCAGTCCCAGGTAAAACCCGGATTGTCAAACCTGTCAAGCACCAACCACCTTGCTATGATAAGTTTTACCATCACAATCACTATCTCTCTAGTGGAAACAATAAATAGGTGAAGGTACAGACAGGTAAAAAAACAATAGAAATAGGACAACACTGGATATACACAGAAGAAGCATAAGAAAAATTAATAATGAGCCTAACTGGAATAAAATAGACATATCTCTGAGTCTGAACTGAATCTCAAATACAATGAGTCACATAAACAAAGTCTCACAATAGCTCTCAACTCTATGAAACAAAATACCAATCTAGATTCTGAAATTTATCAACTACATGTGGAGTTCTGCAATAACTATAAAATATGATAAGTAACTAAATGGACAACTAAGAAGTTCCATCAACCTGCGACTCTCCGTGCGCCAGACTCGCTGCCTGAAAGGGGGGAAAACAACGAGTGTCAAAGCGCTAGCAAAATCATCACTACCTCTCCCTAGGGGAAGGGGTAAGAGTATATAAGAAAATAGGGTCAGTACATACATATATCAAATCATTTATATAACTCTCTATGAATGAAAAACAAATAATCAATGATAAATACTCCAATCTTTAACATAAAGAAATAATCATCTCATCTCGAATTACGTCCGAGTGACCTACTCTAATAGAAGAGGATATTAACAATTGCTAAAACAAATATATCTGTCGTTCATAACGGGTGTATCAAAATCTCAAAGGAAATACCCTACTCACGGGCAATCTATCATGGAAGTAAAACTTACAACTGATCAATTATCTATTTGTGCATCATCTTGTACTATAGCGATATTTTTGTAATGCTCGTTACTCAATCGCTCTGCGGCAAATAGGTTTTATCTCCCTATTTCCGGATACATGAATTAACGATACTTTTGTAATACTCTTACTCAATTGTTCTGCGACAAATAGGTCCGGATACATGAATTAACGATACTTTTGTAATACTCTTACTCAATCGTTCTGCGGTAAATAGGTTTTATCTCACTATTTCCGGATACATGAATTAACGATACTTTTGTAATACTCTTACTCAATCGTTCTGTGGCAAATAGGTTTTATCTTCCTAATTCTGGATACATGAAATACTATACACTTTCATATGTATTCATCAGCTCAACGTGCGACAAAAAGTATGCTAACATAACATAATCTAAGTATACGTGCACATATCTCGGTGTGCGTGTCCATGTTTGGTGTTCATCATCATCCCAGATGTTAAACAACTCTTAAGCATTGTATATAACAGTACAAGATTGAGAGACTCTCTCAAAAATAACAAACAAGAGCGAAACTCAAGAAACCTTTACGCAATATATCAATTTATTTTAAATCAGCACATCTGCAGTTTTCTACAGGATATATCATTAGTAAATTGAGAATATCTTTCTTTGGACAAACTCTTTTTAAGAATAGTTTTTTGTTTTAGAAACTATACTCACATAGCTATCATTTGACACTGATTTGGTTCAGTTTGGAGTTCATATGATATTTCTAATTTCCAGTCAAATATTTTATATGTGCAGCAGATTTTCTATAGAATATATCATCAGTAAATTGAGCATATCTTTCTCTAGGAAAACTATCTTTAGATATGGTTTTCTGTTTTGAAAACTAGATTCACATATATTTCAATTGGCATTAGTTTGGCTCAATTTGGATTTCATTTGTTATTTTTAATTTCTAGTTCAATAGTATATATGTGCAGTAGATTTTCAGCAGAACATAACAAGCATGATTATTTGCACAAGAAATCATATGTAAACCTTCAATCATGTACGAAACTTTAAAACGAAGAATAAGACATCTAAATTCAGATAAACAATGTTTTAAATTATTTTTAGATCTTAAAATACTTTTGTAATTTCGTGCTTAATCTCTTTTACATGAAAAGACCTAGTCTTTAGACATATATACAAAAGATCCAATTTTTATACACAAATTAATTGATTAGGCTCTATAAAACTCATTAAAAACTCTTTAAAAATATTTTAAAAACTGGGAGGGGGATTAGTAGAGATGATACTCGCCTGGGGTTGTAGGAAAACTTGTTAGAAGCAACGTCGAAGGAGATCTCCACTCCAAAAGCCAAAAATCAACAAAAACCCAACTTGAAAGCCTCCAATCTTCTCCAAGAATTCAAAATAGGGTTTATTGGAGTTTGGTGGCTGTTAGGGTTCTTAGATATGATAAAATAAAGGAATTTTTATGAAAAATATAGGTATTTATAGAGGCAAACCCGAAACAAACCTGTTAGACCCGAACCAGGAAACCTAGTCTGACTAGGAAAATAGCCCTTCGGTATTTTGGTTATAACTTTCTCATCCGACCTCGGAATAAGGTAATCTAAGACTTTTTGGAAATCTGTTGAAGAGACCTATAACGTTTGTCCTTTACTCTTTTCCAAATTCTAACTGCATCTGTGTGAAAAATAAAAAAACTCATAACTGATCATTATTCTCAGATTTTTATTCTTTTGGCCTTTGTGCATGTTTTGTGCATTTGCACTCATATTTTCATAAATATACATTGAATTGATCTCAAATCAATTCTTATCATATCCAAACATCAAAATATATTATTTTTTACCATATAACATATTTATCATTATTTATCATAAAATATTCAAATTTACGGGGTTTTACAAGGAAGTTCATCCAGGACTTCTCGAAGATTTTGACACCACTTACACGCCTTACGAAGAAGGGTGTACAGTTTGTTTGGAGCACAGAGTACCAGAAGGCCTTTGATACCTTGAAGACTAAGTTGACCTCAGCACCAGTTTTGACTATTCCAAGCAGCGACAGGACATTCGTCGTCTACACAGATGCATCATTGGCAGGATTAGGAGGCATCCTTATGTAGACTCAGAGAATAGTAGCTTATATCTCATGGCAGTTGAGAGTGCATGAGCAGAACTATCCCACTCATGACTTGGAGCTAGCAGCAGTGGTATTTGCTCTAAAGTCATGGAGGCACCACCTGTATGGAGTGAAGTTCGTGCTATTCACAGACCACCAGAGTTTAAAATATTTTTTTCTCAGAAGGAACTCAACCAGAGGCAGCGGAGGTGGATTGAGTTTATCAAGGACTATGAGTTCGTGATTCAGTATCATCCGGGGAAGGCAAACGTCGTAGCAGATGCTTTGAGTAGGAAGCGTCGACATCAGATTGCGGCTTTGAGGTGCTCATTGCACCGAGACCTTCTCACTCTTAGCCAGTTTGATTTTAGACCTGAGTTTGGTGGCACTAGTGTATTTTTGGGAGCTATATCAGTACAACCAACTTGGAGTGGCAGAGTTATTAGAGCTCAGTTAGAGGATTCTTGGATTCAAATCCGTAAGGAGGAGATTTCCAAAGAGCCTAAGGCCGATTGGACCATTGGAGCAGATGGAGGTCTACGAATGAAGGGTAGATTGGTTATGCCAGCCAGTGCAGAGCTGAAGAGGAAGTTGTTTGATGAGGCACACCGTACTTGGTACACAATACATCCAGGGACCACAAAGATGTACAAGGACCTGAAGAGGCACTTTTGGTGGAGTGGTATGCGTAGGGAGATTGCAGAGTATGTGGCGAAGTGTTTTACCTGCTAGTAGGTGAAGGCAGAGCACCAGAGACCAGCAGGCACACTTCAATCGTTGCCTATCCCAGAATGGAAGTGGGCGGGCATTTCTATGGACTTTATTGTAGGGTTGCCTAAGTCGAAGAAAGGGAATGATTCAGTTTGGGTGATAATGGACCGGTTGACGAAGTCAACACATTTTATCCCAGTCAGGACTACTTATTCCGCTGAGGCGTATGCGAGGATCTTCATTCGGGAGATAGTTCGATTGCACGGGGTTCCAGATACGATTGTGTCGGATCGAGGATCGGTTTTCACCTCGCATTTTTGGAGGAGTTTTCAGGACTCGTTTGGCAGCAAGCTATCTTATAGCAGTGGTGTATTCCACCCACAGACAGATGGTCAGACGGAGAGGGTGAACCAAGTGTTGGAGGACATGTTGCGAGCATGTATCATTGACTTCCAAGGCAGTTGGGAGGATCATATTCCACTGATAGAGTTCGCTTATAACAATAGTTATCAAGCGACGATCGGTATGGCTCCGTATGAGGTACTATACGGGAGACATTGTAGATCACCGATATGTTGGGTAGAGCCGGAGGATAGTTTGATGCTTGGACCAAAGCTTGTGAGGCAAACTACCAAGAAGGTAGCGCTGATCAGGGAGCGGATTCTAGCCGCTCAGAGTCGGCAGAAGAGTTATGCAGATAAGAGGCGAAGACCCCTAGAGTTTCAGATTTGGGATTTGGTTATGCTGAAGGTATCGCCTATGAAAGGCGTACAGCGATTCGGGAGGCGAGGAAAGCTTGCACCGAGATATATTGGACCTTTCTGGATTTTGGAGCGCATTGGAGCTGTGTCATACAGACTAGATCTTTCAGCTTCTATGTCTAGTATACACAATGTATTCTATATTTCTATGCTCAAGAAGCACTTGCATGATGAGGAGCGGCAGCGAGTGTTGGATGAACCGGAGATTGAGCTTCAGGATGATTTGTCGACTATTGAGATCCCAGTGTCCATACTTGCTAGAGAAGACAAGAGACTAAGGAACAAGGTGATTCCATTGGTGAAAGTTCAATGGAACCGAAGTGGAGTTGAGGAAGCTTCTTGGGAGCGCGAGGAGGACATGCGACGAGACTACCCACACTTGTTCGAGCAAGTAAAACCAATTAAAGTATTTATGATATGACTTCTTACTTGAATATTTATATCTATATATATATTGATACTTATATTTAACACTAGAATGAGGGTATTTTTACTTAATTCTTAATCTTTTGGAACACATGGTATATACATGAGGGGTTCCTTGTTTGGATTTTTCACCCGACGTACTAGTTCCGTTAGATTAGGGGTTAGGTAAGAATATTATCACTTTAGATTGTTAAGTATTAATATTGCTATGTGCTAACTAGCATTTAGTATTGCGAAATATGTATGTGAACGGGTTGGATTGGACAATTGTGTGTTTTTCAAGTACCATTATGAGTTAGGTATGATTTCTGAATTTCGAGGACGAAATTCTTTTAAGGGGGGAAGAATGTAAGACCCCGTAGATTTTTGAGTATGTATATGTGCATCAGTAATGAGGTTGAGTGTGCAAAATTTCATATCGTGTGCAACAGAAATCGAAGAATGCAGTTTTTAGTACATGAGTCGACCTATGATATGTCATGAGTCGACTCATCATGTTGAGTCGACCCATGACTGTCATGAGTCGACTCACGAAATCGAGTCCTGTTACCATTTAGTTTCTGCTGAGTCGACTCATGAATTGTGAGTCGACCCATGACCCATGAGTCGACTCATCGTGGATTTTTGGCTTTTCTCAGTTCGGGTCTGTTGGGTTTCGGGTCGGGTTTTATCTACTCATATATATTTTCCTCCACCCGAAAACACTCTTCTTCATCAGCAAACCCTAAAGAAACCCTAGCCTCCTCTCCCCCTCTAAACCCTAGCTCTTTTTTGGGTATTCTTGGGCGATTTTTAGGGATTTTCAGCGGCTTTTTGTGGATTGCAGCGAAGGGGGCTGTTCATCATCATTTCTGAGGCGAGTAACATCTCGCCCAATCCTTCCCCTATGCTTTTAACAGTTTATAAATGCTTTTCTTGAGTTTTATTGAGCCTAAGACTTATTTTCAAGTATAAATC
>BQKN01010363.1:0-11336 GCA_022839385.1 Asparagus kiusianus | reverse complement strand
CGCTGGGCGAGACAGCAAATTTACTGTCTCGCTGGGCGAGACAGTAAACACTGTCTCGCCCGTCGAGACAGCAAATGCTGTCTCGCAAGTAAACACTGTCTCGGGGCTATAAATACCCCCTGAGATCATTTTTACAGAGGAGGTTGGCACAAGTACGATTCAAGGCTGATCAGAGAGCATTTTCAGAGCAGAGAGAGTGTTCTTGGAGCAACCCCTTGACATTCAAGCTTTGACTTGATTTCAAGAAGAACGACTATCTTACTCCGATAAGATATTGTTTCATATTCTCACTTCGATAACGAAGGAAGAATCATAAGCCCCTCACGATTCAATCAGAATCTGTGATTCGGTGGTCAACGAGCTAAAGCGCTCCCGGCACAGGCAAAGTCCCACAAAAAGCAATAGTCGATAAACAACTATTGTGTTATTTTCTTCAAGAGTTGTATTTTCTTTTGTTGTGTAGAAGAGTCTTATAAAAAGGCTGTTTTCTGTGAATTTATTGTAATTAAAAAAGGCTAAGTATGAAGACTCTCGCCCAATCGTTGTTGAGGCCTTGCCTCGCAACATTATTACGGCAAACCTCAAAACTGGAAGCTCTGCTCATGATGATTCCTCCCTAGTTAAGGAGTCATTCGACCGAAGTTTGCCAACTCTGACGAAGAGGACTCGTCAGAGGCGGCGCCAACGCCATGCTCGTCAAATGGCTAAAGCCTTGGAACAAACCGACGGAGTTCGTTATCACGCGGACTTAGAGTCGAGGAGGCATCGAGTGAGTCAGTTGTCTCAACAAGCAATCACTCATGTCTCTACTAAACCAACGACGGATGAATGGATTCTTATAAAAAGGGCTCGCTCAACCCTCAAAGAACGCATACAAAAACGTCGTGGGTTTAGTAGAGACATGAGTGATTGCTTGTTGAGACAACTGACTCACTCGATGCCTCCTCGACTCTAAGTCCGCGTGATAACGAACTCCGTCGGTTTGTTCCAAGGCTTTAGCCATTTGACGAGCGCGGCGTTGGCGCCGCCTCTGACGAGTCCTCTTCGTCAGAGTTGGCGAACTTCGGTCGAATGATTCCTTAACTAGGGAGGAATCATCATGAGCAGAGTTTCCAGTTTTGAGGATTGCCGTAATAATGTTGCGAGGCAAGGCCTCAACAACGATTGGGCGAGAGTCTTCATACTTAGCCTTTTTTGGCGTGTAAACCTTCTTCAATGATGAGATCTTCTTGTATTTGCGAGACAATGAAGATTTTGAAGAGGATGATGAGAGATATTCCTCAAACTTGGTTTGGTCGAACTCGTACTCGACCGTGGATTCAACTGGAATCTTGATCGGCTACGACACGACGGTCTCGACAGCAAGACCGTTGGCTCCCACTGTGGTCGCCAGTTTGTTTTCGTCAAAAGTTGATCTTGTTGTCGAATTCATTATATCTTCGGTCGATTACAATAAATTCAAAGAAAGCAGCCTTTTTATAAGACTCTTTTACACAACAAAAATGAAGATTACAACTCTTGAGAAAATAAACGCAGGATCGTTGTTTGGATCACTGCTTTTGTGGGATCTTTGCCTGTGCCGGGAACGCTTTAGCTCGTTGACCACCGAATCACAGATTCTGATTGAATCGTGAGGGGCTTATGGTTCTTCCTTCGTTATCGAAGTGAGAATTGGAAACGATATCTTATCGAAGTAAGATAGTCGTTCTTTTTGAAATCAAGTCTAAGCTCGAATGTCAAGGAATCACTCTAGGAACTGAAATCTCTGCTCTTTCTGCTCTGGAATACTCTCTGGTCAGCCTTGGATCGTCCTTGTGCCAACCTCCCTCAAAAAAATCGATTACAGGGGGTATTTATAGCCCTGGGGGAAAACTGTCTTCCGAGACAGTGTTTGCTGTCTCGCTGGTCGAGACAGTGTTTGCTGTCTCGCCCAGCGAGACAATGTTTACTGTCTCGCCCAGCGAGACAGTAAATTTACTGTCTCACCCTACGAGACAGTAAAATACTATCGCGGAACTCTTTAACTGTCTGACAGTTTCTTGTAACTGCCTTCCCACGTTTTAAACTCCGTTATTTCGGCAGTTGTCAGCATGATTCTCGCCCACGACGTTCCCCACGTTCTTGAACAGTTAGTGGCCACGTGTTGGCGGTTTTCAAAGCAGTTTTGACCCTCTGAGAACTGTCTTACGTGCGCGAGACAGTAAAAGTCTGTCTCGCCTGGCGAGACAGTAAAGACTGTCTCGCGTGGGCGAGACAGTGAAGACTGTCTCGCGTGGGCGAGATAGTAAAAGTCTGTCTCGCCCAGCGAGACAGTAAAGACTGTCTCGCACGGGCGAGACAGTGAAGACTGTCTCGCGTGGGCGAGACAGTAAAAGTCTGTCTCGCCCAGCGAGACAGTAAAGACTGTCTCGCACGGCGAGATAGCCCATACTTGTGTTCTTTTGACTTTTTGGATGATTTCCTTTTGAGCTGTATTTGGATATCCTTCAGCATTTTTTAACGCCTACAATGCCGAAGGCAAAGCCAGCGCCTAAGGCAAAGGCGAACGAAGTTGTTGTTCGAGCTTTGTTAATTTCAGATCCCGTTTCCCCTGCCTCCACATCTCTGATGAAGCCGGGTGGTAGCGTGGATCTCACCAAATCTAGAGTCCCTCTGAAGGGTCGCCTCGGCCCTCTACCTGAAGATCGAGGTAAAGCACCCGTTAAAGAACGATTGGGACCATTGAAAGGTCCCCAAACAACAAACCAGACTGGGGGTCGTACTAATCCCCCTAAGAAAGATGATAAAGGGAAAGCCCCTGTTACCGACCGCATTGGATTGCGGGTTGAAGTTCAAGAGCCCGTTAGGTTTTCACGCTCGCAGAGGCGTAAACATGAACGAGTGACTTTTGGAGACGCCAATAAAGCGTCGCATCCCCAGAGGGAAACACATCTGTCTGATAATGATGATGTTATACCTGAGAAGGCGTGCCAACACTCTATGGGTTGCTCCAGTTATCAAACTGGCGAGTTGTACTATAGGGCTGGGGGTATGGGTAAGTCCCGGAAAAGAAATGTTCGAGACACGGATTCTCACTGTCCGTGTGCTAATATAATCAAGGCGGTATTATCAGAATGCTGCTGTTCTAAAGCCCCAAGGAGAGTTTCGGTGTTTGAGAGAATCTCTACTAAAGCGTCCGAGACCAAACCAAGGCATTTCTGCAAGAGGAAACCTGTCCGTCAAGATGATGAACTTCCCGAAGTGTCCGTCAATATGACCGGGAGAGGGAAGTCAACAAGACGCTTTAGCCCGGATCAGTTTACCACGGTATCCCAACGCATGACTCGATTAAGATCAGGGACCAGTAGGCGGAAGAATTACCAAAGGATGCAAAAAGGACTTTCTTTAGAAGACGAGGTGTCAGATGCTGGTTCAGATGCCCGCTCAGCCATAGCATCCGATGACACAGCATCTAGTGCGGGACAACCCTACGAATCGCTCATGATTAGTGCCGAGCAGGTGTCTAAGATACTTGAGGACGCTTTGGCTAAGCAGAAGGAAAATTTCAAATTTGAAATGGAGATGGCCATGCAGCAGATGAGAGAAATGCATGACCAGCAAATCGCGGCACTGACAACTCATCAAGGAGAGTCTAGTCGTCGCAACAATACTAATCAAGGCGATGATGAACGGGAAGTAGAAGATAATGCCAACATGAACACTCCTCCCGTCAACAACAATAATGGGGGTGGCCCTTCGGATGATAATAACATAAATGAGGACCATGTTACTTCTCCCCAAAATCACTTGAAGATAGATACAAATAAGGATAAGAAAATGAGGGACTTGGAGAGCAAAATCAATGCGTTGATGAATGCTCAAGAAGTGAAAAGGTCCGGAATACCATGTCCGTACCCAAGGGAATGGGAATCAATTCCATATCCGGCAAAATTCAGTTTGATCAATTTCACGCCGTTTGATGGAAAGGGTTCACCTACCTAGCACCTAATATATTTTAAGTCACACCTGGGAATAATCTCTGGGAATGAACCTCTTATGGTGCGGTCATTCGTCAGCACTCTTCACGAAGCAGCCTTCGACTGGTATCGCCGTCTTAAGCCCGGGAGTATCAGCAGTTGGGATGACATGGAAGACATGTTTCTGACAAACTTCTTCGACGATGACACAGAAATCTCAATCGGCACACTATTCGATAAGAAACAGAAGAATGGTGAGACGGTTAAAAACTTCGTCAAAAGGTTCCGGAACAAAGCAATGAACTGCAGGGATCCGGTCAGTGAAGACTTCATCCTCGAGACCTACCATAATAATCTTTCATTGGACATTCTCAAAGCTATGGGAATGGCACCACCAAAGACCTGGAAGGACTTGAAGGTGCGAGGAGAACGAGCCGAACGATTCCTTAAAAGGAAAAAAGGCTGAAAGAGGGCAGATAGCACATAATCCTCTACAACAAAATTTTGTCCCTAATGGTAAAGGAAAGGCACAAGCGAATGTGGTGGATGCGAATCAAACATTCGAAGTGCAGGCGTAGCCGTAACAACAACAGCAGAAGGCGCCTCAACAGTCAAGGTGGCAACAACAGCCCCAGAAGCAAAAGGCCTCGGAGCCGAAGTTTTCGAAGGTCTATTCGTTCAAAGAAGATGAAGTTCCCGGTATTTTTAAATACCTTGTCGAGAACAACAAGATCAAGTTGCCTCCAGTCCAGGATCAAGAAGATGCTAAAAGAGTTAATGATCCAAAATACTACGCATTTCACAGAGCGGTGCACCATCCTACCAAGGCATGCTACGCCCTTAAAGATAAGATCCAATCTCTAATCGATGTCGGGGTCATCACTATGAAGCAACCTAAGGAGAAGAAAGTGGGTGCGAATGCAGTATCGATTAGCTTCGGTTCTGTTCCTTTGAACTGGTTCCAGCATGAACCAGTAATAAATCCAGCAGTGAAGACGGTGGACGATGATCCTCACAAACAGCGCCAAAAAGGACTTGTGCCACACACAGCCCCGAATGGCGAGATTCTTTGGGTTCACCCAGATTTAATTGGAGATGAACAATAGACTGGAACCTCTTCCAAGAAAAGGTCAAAAGAAAAAGGTAAGTCTTGTTATGGAGCTTCTGCTATTCCAGGAGAGGATGACGATAGAATTCCAGCCTTCCCGCTTTCTGAAGACGAACAGGACGCATTTGTAACGCGAAGTGGGAATGAGTATCACTACAAATACCCGGATGCTTCCAAGTAATTGGCCAAACAGGGGGGGACCAAAACCGTTCCTTCCAAGACATTGGCAGAACTGGGAATTGCCGCAACTCCCCCAACACCTGTAGCTACAGAGAAAGTCCAACAAAAGGAAAAAGGGAAAGAGCCTCTACGCCAGGAAGTCCAAAACCCGAGATAGTCCCGATTTAATCATCCGATTGGGAGAGACAAACCGGGAAATACGAGCTCTCTACCCCATTTTGACATCATGGCGCAGTTAGCTAATATACCGGCTAGGATAACCCTATACGAGTTATTGCGTCTTTCAAAGGATACAAGGAAAGCATTACAAGAAGCCTTGAGCGACTCTGAAGCTTTCTTGACTCGAATCAAGCCATCTTCTGAAGAGCCGGAGCCGTCAGTTCAACACTGCAATCTCGCGGCGCATCATTTTCCCTGTATCTCCTTCACCAAAGAAGACATGCAGACGAAGAACTCAAAGCATGATCGACCTTTGTACTTCACCGGTCACATTGGCTCCAGCGTGGTCAACCGGATCCAAGTCGATCCGGGTTTCGCTGTCAGTATTATGCTATTCTGATTGATGCATAATCTCAGAATACCAACTAGTAAGCTAGCTTCCACGGGCACTACGATCTACGGATTCAACACCAGTGGGTCTAGACCCTTGGGAAAGATTCGAATCAAATGCCAGATCGGGAATTTAAAGTCAGAAGTTACCTGTTATGTGATTGACGCGGAAACATCCTATAACTTACTGTTGGGTCGACCTTGGATCCACGGTAATCTTATAGTCCCGTCAACCCTTCATCAATGCCTCAAATACGTGGACACTAATAATGAAGTCAAGACGGTGGTCGCAGATAAGCAACCGTTTAAGGGATTGGAGAACTATTTTACCGATTCCCTTCTATACGACGCCGAATCCGATACTGAACCATCGGCCCAAGGAACGGACAGCGGGGATGAAGCTGATACCGAAGCTGGGTTTGATTATGATGGTGGTTTTGTACTTAATGATATTGTACCCATTGTAATCAATCTTGACGATGATAAATCATCGGAAAGTAGTTGTAACTGGCAACTTGCCGAAGAGATATCAATAAATGAAGATTTAGAGTACTCGTCGTGTCTCGATAATATCACTAAAGAACTGTATGATAACCCTGACTTGTACATGTCACTTCAATCATTTTGCATGACTAAAAAATAGGTACAGGATCCATTCGGAACGACGCTTGTCATTCCTGCAAAGACAAATGGTGAAAAGGAAGTCGTCTATGGTAAAGGAAGGGAATCTCCGTCACCAGACCACTTCTTGGATGAGAAAGATGATGATGATAAACCTGCCCCTCATCTATTCAGATATAATGCAAAAGCACGTGATCTCATGGAGAAGTATGGATATGACTTCACGCTCGGAGAGGGTCTTTGCTTTGGTCGAGGTCCGCGAGTTCCACCTCGAATGGCCTATGTACCAAAAGGAAAGCCCGACGATTATTATCATCACAGAAGAGGCTTAGTCTATGTCTCCTCATCTGATGACGAATGTTGCTGGCAAGTTATCGATCAAATTGCTAACAAAGCTAAAAACGGCTACTCTTCTGATTCTTCAGCTTGGGATTCCGACACTAGTCTTGGAGAAATGTTCAAAAAACTGATGTCGAACATGACTACGGTCGATCCTACGACAATAAAGGAAGACGATCAGATGCCAACTTGGGAAGATCCCTGGGTTCATCACCTAAACATGCAGTACGACGATAGGTTTGAACAAAGAGAACCTCCTACCGAAGATCAAGTGGTCCAAGTGAATATGGGTAACGAAGATAATCCGAAACCAATATTCATTAGCGATAGCCTCCCGCCGGAAGAGAAAGAAGAGTTAATCTCTCTTATCAGGGAATACATTGACGTGTTCGCCTGGAACTATGAAGACATGCCAGGACTCGATCCAAACGTACCAGTGCATCGTCTAAATATTAAGCCGGATGTTAAACCTATCAAACAGTAACAAAGACGGTTTCGTCCGCAGATGATGGAGGCAATCGAGGTAGAAGTTAAAAAGCTTATTAACTCGGGCTTCATTAGGGAAGAGCAACATCCCGAGTGGCTTGCCAATATTATCCTGGTCCTTAAGAAGAACGGGAAAATTAGGGTTTGTATTGACTTTATAGACCTCAACGCCGCCTGTCCAAAAGATGATTTCCCCCTACCCATCACAGACGTCATCATCGACAATACGTGTGGGTTCGAGAGGATGTCTTTCATGGATGGTTTCTCTGGTTATAACCAAATAAAGATGCATCTAGATGATGAAAAGCATACCGCATTTAGAATGCCCCTCGGCGTTTTCTGCTACACGGTCATGCCCTTCGGCTTAAAGAATGCAGGTGCTACATATCAGAGAGCCATGTCGAAGATTTTTCAGGAGCATCTCCGAAAGACTGTCGAATGCTACGTAGATGATCTGGTTGTGAAAAGTCGTGACAAGAATGATCATATTAAAGACTTAAAGACCATGTTCGATCCGATACGGACCCATCAATTGAAGATGAATCCTACCAAATCTTTCCTCGGGATGTCCAGTGGTAAATTCTTTGGATTCGTCGTCACTACTAAAGGTATTCACATCGACCCCGATAAAGTAAAGGCAATTAATGAGTTGCAACCTTCGAGAAACCTTAAGGAACTCAGAGGTTTACAAGGGTGGTTGGCGTATATCCGACGGTTCATGTCGAACCTCTCAGGAAAATATCAACCATTCTCCAAACTCACAAAGAAAGGCGTGTCGTTCATATGGGACAACGCTTGTCAAAAAGCGTTCGAGAGTATTAAAGAATACCTCTCGAAACCTCCTGTACTCGTTGCACCGAAATCGGGCAAACCGTTCTTGATTTATGTCAAGGTGACGAGCCACTCATTAAGTGCACTACTCGCACAAGATGACGATAACGGTCACGAGCAGGCAGTATATTACCTGAGTCGGACCTTGGTAGGTGCCGAATCCCGATATCCCATGATTGAGAGGGAATGTCTCACCCTGATGTTCGCAATTCAGAAGATGCGGCATTACCTGGTCGGACAGACTATTTATGTAATCTCTAAAGTTAACCCAGTCCGAGTATTCATGACACAACCAGCTTTCATGAATTGGCGGTTAGCAAAATAGGCCTTGCTCTTGTCCCAATACGACTTACATTTTAAACAACAGAAGTCAGTAAAAGGACAGTCTATCTGCGATCTCCTGGCAGCTAATCCAACTACGGACGCCGCCGAGATATATGACGACCTACCCGATGAAACCCACGAAGTCAACGCAACTTCGCACCAACAAGTATGGCGTTTGTACTTCGATGGCGCTTCCCGAGCAGCTATTGTGACAGGTACTCCTGGATGTCCTAAGGTCTCCTCCGGAGTTGGAGTTGTTTTAGTTTCCCCAGGAAAACATGTGATGCCTCGAGCCTACTCGTTAACCGAGCCATGCTCAAATAATGTAGCAGAATATAACACACTGATTATAGGACTCAATTTCGTTAAGGAACTAGGGGTTGAGTATCTCGAAGCTTTCGGTGATTCTCAACTGATAGTCAAACAAGTCCAAGGGGAGTACGAAGTCCAAAGTCAGGATTTAATACCATATCATAAAATGGCAGTGGAAATAGCAGAATCATTTGAAGGATTCTTCATCAAATACGTTCCGCGGATGCAGAACACCTACGCAGATGCATTAGCAGCATTAGCCGTATCTCTGGCACAGCCTCCCGGAACAGAGCAGTTTGTTACGGTAAGAACTCACCAGCTCTTGGTTCCACTCTACGATGAAGAGGACAAAGAAGAAGAGGTTCAAGAGGTATACGCAACTCAAGTCGAGTTCGAACCCCAAGATTGGCGTTTCCCCATCATCGACTACGTCTTGCATGGAATCTTACCAGAAGATGTGAAGGAAAGGGACTCAATTCGTCGAAGAGCATCAAGGTTCTACTATAATACGAAGAATCGAACGCTATACCGCAGGGGGTATGATGGCCTGCTGTTGCGTTGCTTATCGACAAAAGAAGCTGAAGAAGTCCCTAAGGAAGCACACGAAGGGGTTTGTGGTGCACACCAACCCGGTCCCAAGCTTTATGATCGCATCAGAAGAATGGGATATTTTTTGGCCTCTTATGATGAGTGAAGCAGTCGCATATGCCCGAAAGTGTCATGCGTGTCAAGTACACGCGAATTATATGCACCAACCTCCAGAGCATCTGCATCCTTCAGTAACGTCATGGCCGTTTGAGACTTGGGGAATGGATATTGTTGGTCCTATAAATCCCCCGTCAGTAAAAGGTGATCGATTCATCCTGGCAATCACTGACTACTTCTCCAAATGGGCTGAAGCAGTGCCACTCAGAGAAGTTAAAACCAGTAACGTTATCGCATTCATCAAACACCATATTATCCACCGGCATGGTGTTCCAAGACGAATCATACATGACAACGGTCCTCAATTTGTCAGCAACGCCTTCATTAGGTTCTGCGAGAAGTTCAAAATTCAAGAAGTCTCGTCAACGGCTTACAATCCCACAGCAAATGGATTAGCTGAAGCCTTCAACAAGACTATCATAAAGCTTTTGTCAAAACTCGTGAAGAATAATAAACGGGATTGGGATGACAAGCTTGGCGCGGCTCTATGGGCCTATCGTACTACGGTACGTACACCGACCAGCGCAACCCCATATTCCTTGATGTACGGGTGTGAAGCCGTCCTCCCTTTGGAAATCCAAATTCCATCTCTTCGGATCGCTCTTGCAACCCGGATGACGACTGAAGAACAACATCAGAAACGCCTCGAAGAACTCGAGATGCTCGATGAAAAGCGCCTGGAAGCTCAACAGCATATTGAGTTTTACCAAGCCAGAATTTCTCGAGCCTTCGACAAAAAGGTCCGACAAAGGAGTTTTAAAGAAGGAGATTTGGTCTTAACTGAAAGACGGCCTATGATCCTTAACTCCAAGAAGAAGGGCAAGTTTGAACCCAAATGGGAAGGGCCATTCATAGTAGAGACAGTTTACTCGAACGGCGCATATCGCCTAGTCACCAAGGATGGTGACCGGCTTATGATACCAATAAATGGTAAATTCCTAAAAAAATACTATCCTTAGTACTTTCAGGATAACCAATGTATCAGGAAGTTCCCGGAAGAACACCACATGTGGTATTCTTAGGGATAACCCAATCACCGTAAAAGTGATAAATAAAATATCCATATTCAAGCTCCAAATGTCAGGATGTTTCCTTCTGTTATTATCAAATCCTCTAACTCTTGTGAGTTATTTGGTGAGGTGAGATTTAATCTTTTGACAGATTAACAACTCCTCACAAAATCCCCCATTGATCAAATCAACTGACAATGGGTCCACTAAAATTTTAATCCGCCAATTCATGGTAATTTTCACTTAACATCAAAAATCCTCCATCGAGTGGCTAGTACAAACCAGTATTTCTACTGTTACTTGTATTCCACTCCCTTTGCTTTCAGGTCAAACCTATAAAAGTTAGGACCAGAGCCAGATCCCCCTCTCGATTCCTTCCATGAACGAGAGGTCCACTTTCAATTGAGCAATCAAACCTATAAAAGCTAGGATTGTCTCCAATTCTACTTAGTCAAACCTGCATTTAGTTAGGACTAAGTTTGAGTTATCTTTCTCGATAAACGAAAACCTTTCATCGTTTCCTTTTTCAGCCAAACCTATAAAAGTTAGGGTCGAAATCGAAATTTCACTTCAATAAATGAGGAACTCTTTTGGATCAAGCAACCAATCCTATAAAAGTTAGGGTTACTTGAATCTTCCCGATTCTCGGAGTGGAGATCCCACTCTTAGTCTCATCTTTTCGGACTCTGGGGGTGGAGATCCCACCTCGAGTTTCCCTTTCCTACTGAAGAAAGAATATAAAATTCTTCCTCTTCGGTATTGGGAGATAGAATATAAAATTCTTCCTCTTCCATCTTTCAGTCCGTCTTTACCCTAAGAAAAGACACATTTTTCCACCTCAGATCCGTACATTCTATGTACGGGGAACTCTACCTCGACTCCTAAATAGAGATAAGCCTACGCCTAACACGCGTT
>BQKN01010313.1:0-12314 GCA_022839385.1 Asparagus kiusianus | reverse complement strand
GTGTTAGGCGCAGACTTATCCCTGCTTAGGTTTCGGGATAAAATACCCCAGAATCGAACTCTGGTGTCTTCTTCTTTGGAGAAAGACTAAACCAGCAGCGCGTGTTAGGCGCAGACTTATCCCTGCTTAGGTTTCGGGATAAAATACCTAAGATGAATCCTAAATTGATAAATTTTGGAAAAAGGATCGATGTGGGAAGGAAGAATTTTATATTCTATTCCCCAAACAAGGAAGGAAGAATTTTATATTCTATTCCTTGATTCTGGAAAGGAAGAATTTTATATTCTATTTCCAGTACAAGAAAGAAACTAGAAGTGGGATCTCCACTCCGAGAATCTGGAAGACCTAGATAAACTTACCTTTTATAGGATTGGTTATCTGATCGGAAGATGAGTCCTTCGTTTATCGAAGTGAAATTTTAACTTTAGTTATGACCATGAGAAGGTTTAACCAAAGAGAAAAGAAAGGGAGTTCTTTCGTTTATCGAAAGGGGACTCCGAACTGAAAGTGGACCTCTTGTTCATGGAAAGAATCAAGAGGGCTAGAAGAACATTTTTGGTGGACTCACTGTCAATTGGAATTGATCAGTGAGGGGTTTTGGAAAATGAATTTGGGTTATCCTCTAGAATATTAAGCGTAATATTCTTCAAGGAACTTCCCGACAAATGAGTTGTCCTGAATGTACTAGGGATAGTACTTTTTCAAAAACTTCCCATTTATTAGCATTAATTGCCTGACACCCTCTAAAGAAATTAAGCGATAAGCGCCATTTGAATAGACTGTGTCTATTACAAACGGTCCTTCCCACTTAGGTTCGAATTTACCTTTCTTCTTGGAGGTGAGGATTATTGGTCGACGAGCAGCGAGGACCAGATCTCCTTCCTTGAAGCTTCTTTGGCGGACCCTTTTGTCAAAAGCCCTGGATATTCTAGCCTGGTAGAACTCAATGTGTTGTTGAGCTTCCAATCGCCTTTCATCCAACCTCTCGAGTTTTTCGAGACGTTTTTGATGCTGCTCTTCGGTCGTCATCTCCGTTGCGAGAGCGATCCGAAGGGAGGGAATTTGAATCTCCAACGGTAGCACTGCTTCACATCCGTACACCAACGAATACGGGGTGGCTCCCGTAAGTGTACGTATGGTGGTGCGATAAGCCCAAAGCGCTTCGCCGAGTTTATCGTCCCAATCTCGCTTATTGGTTTTCACGAGTTTTGACAGGATCTTGATGATCGTCTTGTTGAAAGCCTCAGCTAATCCATTAGCGGCGGGATAATAAGCCGTTGACGAAACATCTTGAATCTTGAATTTGTCGCAGAATCTGACGAAAGCGTTGCTTATGAACTGCGGACCGTTGTCATGAATGATCCGTCTCGACACGCCGTGTCGGTATATGACATGATGCTTGATGAAGTTGATGACGTTGTTCGTCTTCACTTCTTTAAGCGGAATTACTTCAGCCCACTTTGAAAAGTAGTTGGTGATAGCGAGAATAAATCGATCACCTTTGACTGAAGGAGGAAAAATAGGACCGACAATGTCCATACCCCATGTCTCGAATGGTCAGGACGTGGTTGACGTGTGTAACCGCTCCGGTGGTTGGTGCATATAATTCGCATGCACTTGACAGGCATGACATTCTCGTGCATATTCGGTTGCGTCATGTACCATCGTTGGCCAAAAATATCCCATTCTTCTGATTCGATCATACAGCTTGGGACCAGGCTGATGCGCGCCGCATTCTCCTTCATGTGCTTCCTTGAGAACTTCTTTTGCTTCTTCGTTCGAAAGACATCGGAGAAGCAAATCGTCATACCCCCGGCGATATAACGTACGGGTCTCGGTATTGTAAAAGAACCGTGGTGCCCTTCGGCGAATAGATTCTCTTTCTTTTACATCCTCCGGTAAAATGCTATATTGGACGTAGTCAATGATGGAAAATCGCCAATCTCGGGACTCAGACCCGATTTGGGTTGAGTTCACCTCTTTGGCGTTTATGTTTCTATCATCCTCCTCTTCGATATCCATATCGTATATGGGTATACAGAGTTGGTGTGATCTTACTGTGACTAGCAGTTCAGCTTCGGGCGATTGCGCGAGTGATACTGCTAGTGCTGCCAGTGCATCCGCATAAGCGTTCTGGAGACGAGGGATGTATTCAATATAAAATTCTTCAAAAGAATCTGCTATTCTGACGGTCTCCTGGTGGTATGGAATCAGATCTGGGTTCCTGACTTCATACTCTCCACGAACTTGGTTGACTATCAATTGAGAATCCCCATAAGCTTCGAGATATTCGACCCCCAGCTCCTTGGCGAAACTGAGTCCAATGAGGAGCGCGTTGTACTCTGCTACGTTATTGGAACATGGATTTGTCAGTGAATAAGCTCGAGGCATAACATGCTTCCCCGGGGAAACTAAGACGACTCCAACTCCGGAGGAGACCTTAGGACATCCAGGGTTACTGCTTTATTAACTGCTCTCGAAGCACCATCAAAGTATAACTGCCATACTTGTTGATGTGATGTGGTATTAACCTCGTGGGTTTCATCCGGCAAGTCATCATATACTTCAACCGTATCTGTTGTCGGGCTTGCCGCCAAAAGATCACAAATTGCTTGTCCTTTGACTGATTTCTGCTGTTTGAAATGCAAATCATACTAGGACAAGAGAAGAGCCCACTTCGCTAATCGCCAATTCATCGAACCCGGTTGAGTCATGAATACCCGTACCGGATTAACATTAGCAATGACGTAAATCGTCTGTCTAACCAAGTAATGTCGCATCTTTTGCACTGCAAATACCAATGCAAGACATTCTTTCTCGATCATCGGATATCAATATAAGGACCATGAAATTTTGATATTAATTAAAATAAATTTCTAGTATTTTAAAATATTTAATTATTATTTTTAAAAGAGTATTTGTAATTTTCTCAATTTCCTATAATTTTCTATGATTTAAAAATCTGATTATATATTTATATAAATGATTTTGATATTTATAAATTTATTTTGTGCGGTCAAAATTCCTAGAATTAATTTGTTGTGTTATCGGTACTATTATGTAATATTTTAAGTAATGTATTGTATTATTAATATTATTACAAATTATTTCATATAATACATTGTATTATTAATTAAGTGTTTTAGTATAATTTATTGTATTATTTCTATTGTTATATATTATTTATCGTATTAGTATAACTTGTACGTTTTACTGTGTATATAATTATCCCATAATTATTTGATTTTAAATATAAGTAAATATATTTTATTTATTAATGATTCTCATTTAATTGTACAATATGGATATTTTTTTGACTATTTCGTATCAACTATTATATTAGCTCAACATGTACGTTTTTAATTATAGATAATTATTATGTAATTAGTTTAATTTTTAAATACCGGTAACTATTTTATTTAATTTTTGTTTAATTCCCTAAACCCTAATTTATAAATCCTATATGTATATATATACCCCCTCTACTGTTCATCTCACCACCCCGCCGCCTCTCTTATCTCTCTCTCTCTCAGTTTCGTCCGCTCCCATCAACTCCGACCACGACCGCCCGAGCTCCGACCTCCCCTGCAGCACCTCCAGCAGCTCCGGCCATCATCCCCCAGCGCCGTCGTTGGCACCCTGCTTGAAGCCGCGCCGCTGCCACAGCAGCCCAAACCCGCCTCCGTCAGCCTCAACAGCCACCCCCTGCTCAAGCCGTCGACCCGCTGCCCCGTCGCCGAGATCCCCGTCGCCGATGTCGCCCGTTGCCTCCCCACGACATCAACCTCGTCATCCGCCGTTCAGATCCGATCAGATTCGCCCACCTTATTGTCGTCGCACGCCACCTGTTTGATCATATGCCAACACATATTCAGTTGGAGAACCGCCACTTTCTAGCCGCTAGCGAGCCCGTTGGAGCCCCGAGACATTCCAACGACACCCGAGGCAAGATCCCGCTCCACTTGACTCGTCAATTCCTATTTACATCTGTCGATAATTAGTTGCATAAATTAGATTTATAATTGTTATTATCTGCGTGGGCTTGTTGATGAATTAGTGAATTATTTATTTATGTTAATTTATGATTTTTATTATCTGCGTGGGTTGATGAATAATATTAATTTAAATCATAGTTATGTGATAAATAGTATTTTCAGAAAAATGATAATGAAGTGAAAGAAATTATTTCGATAATAGAATCATTTTGGAGAATTTATAATATTTAGAAAGAATTTATTTTGAGAAAAAGAACTATTTTAGAATGATAATTGATGAGAAATAATTTTGAAGAATTTATTCTATGAAAGAGAATATTTTGGATTATTATAATGAGAAATAATTTTTAAAAGAAATTATTTTGGGAAAGGAATTATTTTCTGAATTACGTAGTTGATGATCATGATTACATTTCATGTTTTGTGAATATTTTACTATATTCGACATGTCATGATGTGGTTGCGTGAAATTAATATTGTTATTATCTCCTTGTTGTGTTTGAGAACCAATAGTAGTTCATGACTTAGTGGCCTCGTGCGTCATGAACAGACTTAGTGACATGTGTGAGTGTGTTGACTGAGGTTAGGTGGTGAACCCGAGTTTTAATGAGGATTATGGTTGATTTAGAAAATACAAGAGAGTTGGGATGGGGAAGTTAATGTTCATGTGATCGGATAAGACTGTTGATGTATCTTCCAGGCTCACTCCCGTGGTTGGTGTCGCCACCGGGGTTGGTTTGTAGGGCTAAAGTGAAGTGTGTACATCACTTTAGTCAGTGAAATCGTTTCGTCACCCGAGTTGTGCTTGAGTTCGAACCAGGCAGAAAACGGTTTATGTGTAGTCCTCTGGCCGCATGTGTAGCGGGATTGGATGCGCGTAGGGGATTTGTGAACAGTCAGTTATCCGATGATATGAGTGTTGACTCTGTGAGAGATGGACCAGTGAGTTGTGATAGGATGGCTATTTGTCTTCTTTTCATACATAGATCGGGATTAATATTTAATTATCTATAATTTGAGACATATGGTATATACATGAGGGTTTCCTTGTTTGGATTATTTCGCTCGACGTACTACGTCTCGAATTGTAGGTTTTTAAGTATTAACTCCATCTAGTGTATGCCATTGTGATTTGGATGATTAGTCTGATCGCTAGCTGCATGATCTCGCTACCTGATCGATTTTGGATGCTTTATGTTTATCATGCTAGTAGTGTTTTCGCATGTTGATTTGTGGATTTCAGTTATACGTTATTTTGTTGTTTCTGTATCGTTTTTCGTATTGGATTTCCGTTCGTTCTATTTTTCTTTGTGGGGTCGGGTCTTGCCGTGCACCATGCACCTGACGTACACCTGTTTTCTCTGGTGTACGTCAGACTTAGGAGAAGAACAGGTTCAGCAGGAGCCAGAGGATTCACAGCAGGAGTACCTTGAAGACGGTGTAGCAGAAGAAGCTGAAGTTTAGTTATTTGATCTTAGTTTTCTTTTTATAGCATTCTTTCCGCTGGATCATTGTATTTTATATTTCAGTATTTCGTTCAGATAGTCTTGTATAAGGGCATGTTTGACCCGCATTTTATGTCTGAGATGATATTCATTTGTGATATGTATTATTTTATTCTGAGTTGTCCTTATATTCTTGCTATTGTGATCGGGGACCTGTGACTTCGCATTGTATTTATTTCCAGACGCTTAGCGTATTAGATTGAGAAGACGGGGTCTAGCACTTATCTCTCCTCAGTCTAATACGTCGCGGGCTTGCTCGCGTCCCGATTCCCTGGTATTTTGGGAAGCGGGGCGTGACAATCGGATATCGAGACTCGGCGCTTATCAAGGTCCGACTTAGGTAATAAACTGCCTGTTCGTGACCATTATCATCGTCTTGTGCTAATAAAGCACTTATCGAATGGTTCATCGCCTTGATGTAAATCAAGAACGGTTTACCTAATTTTGGTGCAACAAGAACAGGGGGATTCATCAGATATGTCTTGATATCTTCAAATGCTTTTTGGCAGGCGTCGTCCCAAACAAACGACACACCTTTCTTGTTTAGTTTAGAAAACGGCTGGCACTTCCCGGAAAGATTTGAAATGAACCTCCGGATGTAAGCTAAACGTCCTTGCAATCCTCTGAGTTCTCTTAGATTTCTCGGGGGCTGCAATTCATTTATCGCCTTCACCTTATCAGGGTCGATGTGTATACCTTTAGTGGTGACGACGAATCCAAGGAATTTTCCGCTGGACATTCCGAGGAAGGATTTTGTGGGATTCATTTTCAATTGATGACTCCGCATGAGATCAAACATCGTTTTCAAGTCTTTGATGTGATCTTCTTTGTTGTGGCTTTTTACCACCAAATCATCAACGTAGCATTCAACCGTTTTCCTGAGGTGCTTCTGGAAAATCTTAGTCATCGCTCGTTGGTATGTGGCGCCTGCGTTCTTCAGACCGAAAGGCATCACCGTGTAGCAGAAGACACCGAGGGGCGTTCTGAATGCTGTATGTTTCTCGTCATCCGGGTGCATCTTGATCTGATTATACCCCGAAAAGCCGTCCATGAAGGACATTCTCTCGAATCCGCACGTATTATCGATGATGACGTCCGTGATTGGGAGAGGAAAGTCGTCTTTCGGACATGCTGCATTCAGGTCCCTGAAGTCAATGCATATCCTGATCTTGCCATTCTTCTTCATGACTGGGACAATGTTGGCCAGCCAGTCTGGATGCGGTTCCTCTCGGATAAACCCTGAGTCGATCAACTTCTTAACCTCTGCCTCGATGGCTTCCATAATCTGCGGACGAAACCATCTTTTCTGTTGTTTGACAGGTTTGGCATCCGGCTTGATGTCGAGGCGGTGCATTGCCACATTGGGGTCGAGTCCTGGCATGTCTTCGTAGTTCCAGGCGAAGACATCAATGTATTCCCTGATCAAGGCAATTAATTCCTCCTTCTCATCTGGGGGAAGACTACCGCTGATGAATATGGGCTTTGGATTGGCCTCCTCACCCATATTAATTTGGACTACTTCGTCTTCGGTGGGTGGTTCTCTCTGTTCGAACCTATCACCATAGTCCATGTTTAGGTGATGAACCCATGGGTCCTCCCACGTTGGCATTTGATCGTCGTCCTCCAACGTAGATGGATCAGCTGTGGTCATGTTCGACATTAAGGTCTTGAATATTTCTCCCAAACTTGTGTCGGAGTCCCATCCTGAGGAATCTGCCGAGTACCTATCCTTGGCTTTGTTAGCAAGTTGATCGATGATTTGCCAACCACATTCATCATCAGACGAGGAAACGTAGCCTAAGCCTCTCTTGTGACGGTAATAGTCATCTGGTTTCCCTTTTGGTACATATGCCGCTTTGACTGGGATACGAGAACCTCGATCGAAGTACAAACCTTCTCCGAGCGTGAAGTCGTACCCTTGTTTTTCCATGAGCGTGCGCGCTTCCGGACTATACTTAGATAAGTGCAGACCAGATTTGTCATCATCTTCATCTTCTCTTAGGAAATGATCTGGCAACGGAAAATTCTCTCCTTTACCATAAATCACTTCTTTTTGTCCCCCTCTTTTGGCAGGAACAATCTGGGTTGTTCCGAAAGAATGCTGGAGGCGTTTCTTTGTTACATAAGATGATCGGAGCGGCATACACAAATCAGGATTATCGTCTAATCCCTTTATCGCATCATCAAGAGACAAAGAGTACTCTAAATCATGATTTATTTTAATATCGGCAAGTTGCCAGTTACAACCGCCATCTGACGATTGTTCATCGTCAAGATTGATTACAAAGGGTACAATGTCATTTAAAACAAAACCGCCATTGTAATCAAATCCGGCCTCGGAATCAGCTTCTTCTCCGCTGTCCGTGCCTTGGATCGATGGTTCCGTATCGGATTCATTACCATAAAGGAGAGAATCTGTGAAGTAATTCTCATACCCTTTGAATGGTTGCTTATCCGCGACCACCGTCCTAACCCTTCCTTCAGTGTCGACATATTTCAGACACTGATGTAAGGTGGAGGGAACTATAACATTACTATGGATCCAAGGCCGACCCAGTAGTAAGTTATAGGATGTCTCAGCATCAATCACGTAGCACGTGACCTCCGTCTTCAGATCGCCCATTTGGCACTTTATTCGGATCTTCCCCAAAGGCCTTGACCCGCTGGTGTTGAATCCGTAAATGACCGTGCCTGTAGATGCCAACTTGCTGACTGGAATGCCAAGGCTATGCATTAGACGAAGCGGCATAATACTCACAGCGGAACCCGGATCCACTTGGATTCGGTTGACTTCGCTGGAGCCAATGTACCCGACGAAGTACAGGGGCCGATCATGGTTTGAATTCTTCGTCTGCATGTCCTCTTTGGTGAAGGTGATGCAGGGAATGTTCTTAGCTGCCACATTGCTGTTGAGCTAAAAGTTCCAATTCTTCAGGCGCCGGCTTGATCCGAGTGAGGAATGCTTCTGAATCAGCCAAGGCCTCCTGCAAGGCTTCTCTAGTTTCCTTAGATAGCCGCAGCAACTCATATAGCGTTATCCGCGCTGGAATATTGGCTAGCTGAGCCATAATGTCGAAGGCGCGCGGAGTCTTTGAACTTTCCGGTTTATCTTTTCCAATCGGACGACTGAAACGAGACTGCTTCGGATTTGGAACCTCCTCGGGCCTCTTTTCCTTTTGTTTATCTGCCGGCTGTCGTCGAACCTCCTCAACCGGTTTAGGGACCGTAATCACCCCCAGCTCTGTGAGAGTCTTGGCTGGTCCCCGTTTTGTCACCCCCTGCTCAGCTAATTGATCGCCAGGAGATGGATATTTGAAGTGATATTCGTTCCACTCCGGGTCGCGAGGACTTCCTGTTCTTCGTCGGAAAGCGGGAAAGTGGGGATTCTTTCGTCATCTTCTCCTGGGATAGCATAGACTCCATAACAAGATTTCCCTTTCCCTTTGAACTTCTTCTTGGATGATGATCCGGCCCATTGTTCATCTCCAATTAGGTCGGGGTGCACCCAGAGAATTTCACCGTTTGGGGCTGTGTGTGGGACAAGTCCTTTTTGGCGTTGTCCGTGCGGGTCGTCATTCACCGTCTTCATCCCGACTTTGGTGACGCGCTTTGGCTCGAACCAAGTTGTAGGCATCGACCCAAAACTGATTGACACCGCGTTTGCTCCCACATTCTTTGCAGGCTTCGGGGTTATGACTCCTACGTCGATCAATGCCTGGATTTGTCCTTGAGGTGGTAGCAAGACTTCGTTGGGTGGTGGACCGCTCTGTGGTACGCGCAGTACTTCGGGTCCGTCACCTTAGTGGCTCCTTCGTGATCTATGATCGCCGGCAGCTGGATTTTGTTGTTCTCCAACAGGTACTTGAAGATGCCGGGAACTTCATCATCCTTGAAGGAGTAGACTTTGGGAAACCTCGGCTCCGAAGACTTTTGCTTCTGAGACCGTTGCTGCCAATGTGGCTGCGATTGTTGTGGCGCTTGTTGCTGCTGCTGTTGCTGAGGTTGCAATTGAAAAGTTTGGTTAGCATCAACGGCATTAACATGAGCTTTACCTTTCCCTTTTTGGTTGAAGTTCTGCTTCGGAGGATTTGCTGCCGGTTGGCCTCTCTCCGCCTTCTTTCTCCTGAGGAATCGCTCAGCTTGCTCTCCTCGAACCTTCAAATCCTTCCAGGTCTTGGATGGTGCTGTACCCATTGCTTCCAACACATCCAGCGAAAGGTTGTTGTGGCAGGTCTGGAGGATGAATTCCTCAGTGATCGGGTCCCGGCAATTCATCGCCTTGTTCCGGAACATTTTTACGAAGGTGTCAACTAACTCCCCGTCTTTCTGCTTCTCATCGAGTAACGATCCGATAGAGATCTCGGTGTCGTCGTCGAAGAAATTCGTAAGGAATTTAGTCTCCATGTCGTCCCAGCTGTTTATGCTTCCTGGCTTAAGGCAACGATACCAATCGAAGGTGGCTCCGCGAAGAGTGCCAACGAATGACCGCACCATCAGAGGCTCATTACCAGAGATAACTCCCAAATACGATTTGAAGTAAATCAAATGCTAAGTGGGCGAACCCATCCCATTAAACGGCGTGAAGTTAATTAAACTGAACTTCTCCAGATATGGGATTGATTCCCACTCTCTTGGGTATGGACAAGGAATGCCCGTCTTTTTCGTCTCTTGAGCAGAGATCAATGTATTGATCTTGCTCTCGAGATTTTTAATTTTCAGGCTTTCACCCGTGTCTTCGCTAGCATTCTCGTTACCACCCCCTGGATTGATGGGAGGGTTATTGGCATTACGAGTTTCATTTGTGTCCTCATCTTCCAGGTTGTTCTGGTTATGACGACTTGGTTCGCCTTGTTGGTTCCTCAATGCTTGGATCTGTTGGTCATGCATCTCTCTTATGTTCTGCATGGACATCTGCATTTCAAACCTAAAGCTTTCTTGTTGTTTGGCCATGGCTTCTTCGAGCATCTTGGCCACTTGCTCCGCGCTTATCATGAACGACTCGCGGGGCTGTCCTTCACTGGACACGGTATTGTCAGATGCAACTGCTGAGCCGGCATCTGATTCTTCATCTCCCGAGGGTACTCTTGTTCGAACCCTACCATACGTTGCACGAATGATAGCTCCGGACTGAAGACAAGTTACACGTCGGGGTATTTCTGGAATCGCCTTGGGGTTATCCTGAGCCGATGTTCCTCTGTTGGTCATGTTGGCGGTGACTCTTGAATGTTCACCGTCTTCGACCATCGTTCTTCTTCGTCGGAAACGCCTATGCCTTGGTTTTGGCGTTTCGGTACTAAGTCTTTCGAAGACCGAAACTCTCTCGGGGATTGCCTTGACACAGTTGCACTCAGACAATACCGCCTGAATGAGCTTTGAGCAAGGACATTGAGTTTCGAGCCTTCGAGGGCTCCTCTTTCTGGATTTACTCGTACCCCCGGCACGATAGTACAGCTCGTCCGTTTGAAGGTCGGAGCAACCTATCGTGTGTTGGCATGATCTCCCAGGTATAACGTCATCGTCATCAGACGACAATGTTTCCTTCTGAGGATGAATCGCCTTCTTTGGGCCTTCCAGAGTCACACGCCTCGAAACGCACCTTTGTAGGCGTGAACCTTCAGCGGGCTCTTGCACTTCGATGCGCAAAGTTGTGCGCTTGAGTGCCGCGATTTTCTCCAAATGTTGAGGGTTGCGGCGACCCCCAGCATGTTGCATTGTTTGGGACTTCTTCATTGGCCCCAAGCGTTCCTGGACTGGAGATTTGCCTCGTTCCTTAGGCAGTGGACCGAGACGCTCCAAAATTGATTTCTTCTTCTGGGATGGTCCTGTGGGATCTTCCAGAACAGTTGCGGAAATTACCGGCGATTTGGGTTGATTCACCGGAAGTTGAATCTTCGGAGGCTGCGGTTGTTGCTCCTTGGTCTGAATTGTTGCTTCAGACTTCGGCCTCCAAACCTTGCGAGTTGATGGCGGCTTCTTGACCACCTCCTTCTGCAGCTTTCGACGGGCTTCTTCAGTTTTGGCCCGTGCTTGCGCCGATAATGCGCGACGTTTGCGGATACGCTCCTCCAGCGTCGAACGGTTCCATTTGACACGGACCCACTCCATAGTTGATGGCTTGGAGGAACCACCCTTCACTTGTTGTTGAGGCTGTTTGCCTCGTTTGTTCTTCAGATCCGCATGGTAGCGGACCCCGTCAACGGACTCCATGGCCTTTGCAAATTGCTTCGCAAGGCGTTGACGCTGCCTCTGGCGGGCTCTCTTAGAGAGAGTCACCACGCCTTCAACGGCAGATTTGACCTGCTTAGAGGCCGGTAGGACTTCACCCAACGTAACTTCGGCGTCGATCGGGGTGAGGTTGCCGTTGGCGGCTTCAACTTCTTCGCACCAACGCACTTTTCTCCTGGAGGAGAACTTCTGGGATTTCTTGGACTTGGGGGAGGAGGTAGATCCGGACGAGGACACGTACTCCTCGTACTTCTGTTGGTCGAACTCATACTCGACCTCCTCCACGACCGGGATCGAGATCCGCGGCTGCGACGCTCCGATCTCGGCAGCGAGATCGGTGGCTCCCACTGTGGTCGCCAGATTGTTCGCGGGAAAAACTGATGCTTTCTTCATTGACGATTCCATTGCACTCTTCAATAACAACTTTTTGCGTTACAGAAAAATCCGGTCTTTTTATAAGATCCGGTTACAATGAAAATCAAACAAAAAAGAAATAAAAATTACAACTTTTCTCTTTTATCGAACAAATCACGAGCTCCTGTTGTCCGGTCACTCGCTTGCGTGGGTTGCTTGCCTGCGCCGATGGTTA
>BQKN01010293.1:0-14103 GCA_022839385.1 Asparagus kiusianus | reverse complement strand
GAGATTTGAGCGAGCGTTTCCTTGGTGAAACGATCCCTCCCGGCTATTATCTCCTTGGTGGGATAATACCCGTTATACCAAGTAGATCTGTTCGGATCGAGATTGCACGGTGGTCCACGGTAATCAACCCCGGCACAGGCAAACAACCCACGCAAGCGAGGGACCGTAAAACAGGAAACTCGTGATTTGTTCAGAGAGAATTGTAATTTTTATTTCTTTATTTTGATTTTCATTGTAACCGGCTCTTATAAAAAGACCGGATCTTTGTAAACGCATAAAGTTGTTATCAAAGTTGTAATGAAATCATCAATGAAGAAAGACACAATTTTCCACGCGAACAATCTGGCGACCACAGTGGGAGCCACCGATCTCGCCGACGAGATCGTTGCGTCGCAGCCGCGGATCCCGATCCCGGTCGTAGAGGAGGTCGAATACGAGTTCGACCAACAGAAGTTCGAGGCGTACCTGTCGTCCTCGTCCGGATCTACCTCCTCCCCCAAGTCCAAGAAGTTCCAGAAGTTCTCCTCTAGGAGAAAAGTCCGTTGGTGTGATGAAGTTGAAGCCACCAACGACGACCTCACCCCAATCGACGCCGAAGCTGCGTTGAGTGAGGCCCTACCGACCTCAAAGAAGGTCAAATCCGCCATTGAAGGCGTGGTGACTCTCTCCAAGAGAGCCCGCCAGAGGCAGCGTCAACGCCTCGCGAAGCAATTCGCCAAGGTCATGGAGTCCGTTGACGGGGTCCGCTATCATGCGGATCTGAAGAACAAACGAGGCAAACAGCCTCAACAGCAAGTGAAGGGTGGTTCCTCCAAACCATCGACAATAGAGTGGGTCCGTGTCAAACGGAACCGCTCGACACTGGAGGAGCGCATCCGCAAACGGCGCGCGTTGTCGGCGCAAGCACGGGCCAAAGCCGAAGAAGCCCGTCGGAAGCTGCAAAAGGAGGTGGTCAAAAAGCCGCCACCAACTCGCAAGGTTTGGAGGCCAAAGTCTGAAGCAACAATTCAGACCAAGGAGCGACAATCGCAACCTCCAAAAATTCAAACTCCGGCAAGTCAATCCAAACAGCCGGTAATTTCTACAACTGCTCCGGGAGATCCCGCAGGATCGTCCCAGAAGAGAAAGTCTGTTTTGGAGCGCCTCGGCCCACTTCCGAAGGAACGAGGTAAAGCTCCAGTTCAGGAACGCTTGGGACCAATGAAGAAATCCCAACCAATGCAACACGCTGGGGGTCACCGCAACCCTCAACACTTGGAGAAAACCGCGGCACCCAAGCGCACAACTTTGCGCATAGAAGTGCAAGAGCCCGCTGAAGATTCACGCCCACAAAGGCGTGTTTCGAGGCGTGTGACTCTGGATGGTCCGAAGAAGACAATTATTCCTCAGAAGGAAGCGTTATCATCTGATGACGACAACGTTATATCTGAGAGATCGTGCCAACACACGATAGCTTGCTCCGACCTTCAAACGGACGAGCCGTACTATCGTGCCGGGGGTACGAGTAAAACCAGAAAGAGGAGCCCTCGAAGGCTCGAAACGCAATGTCCTTGTTCGAAGCTCATTCGGGCGGTACTCTCTGAGTGTAACTGCGTCAAGGCAGTCCCTGAGAGAGTCTCTGTGTTTGAAAGACTCGGCAATGGAACGCCAAAAACAAGGCATAGGCGTTTCCAACGAAGGAGGAAGATGGTCGAAGATGGTGAGCATTCAAGGGTTACCGCAAATATGACCAGCACGGGAACATCGGCTCAGGATAACCCCGAGGCGGTTCCAGAAATATCCCGATGTGTAACTCGTCTACAATCTGGGGCTATCATTCGCGCGACGTATGGTAGAATCCGAACAAGAGTACCTTCGGGAGATGAAGAATCAGATGCTGGCTCAGCAGTGGCGTCTGACAACACAGTGTCCAGTGAAGGACAACCCCGCGAGGTGTTTATGATAAACGCGGAGCAAGTGGCTAAGATGCTTGAAGATGCCATGGCCAAACAACAGGAGACCTTTCGGTTCGAAATGCAAATGACTATGCAGAACATGAGAGAGATGCATGACCAACCGCTTCAAGCATTAAGGAACCAACAAGGCGAACCAAGTCGTCCCAACCAGAACAACCTGGAAGATGAGGACACAAATGAGGTTCGCAATGTTAACAACCCTCCCATCAACCCAGGGGGTGGTAACGAGAATGCTAGCGAAGACACAGGTGAAAGCCTAAAAATTAAAAATCTCGAGAGCAAGATCAACACATTGATCTCTGCTCAAGAGACGAAAAAGACGGGCATTCCTTGTCCCTACCCAAGAGAGTGGGAATCAATCCCATATCCGGCGAAGTTCAGTCTAATTAACTTCACGCCGTTTAATGGGATGGGTTCACCTACTCAGCATTTGATTTATTTCAAATCGCACTTGGGAGTCATCTCTGGTAATGAGCCTCTGATGGTGCGGTCATTCGTCGGTACTCTTCGCGGAGCTGCCTTCGATTGGTATCGTCGCCTCAAGCCAGGAAGCATAAACAGCTGGGACGACATGGAGACCAAGTTCCTCGCGAATTTCTTCGACGATGATACCGAGATCTCTATCGGATCGCTGCTCGATAAGAAGCAAAAAGACGGGGAGTTGGTCGACACCTTCGTCAAGAGGTTCCGGAACAAGGCGATGAATTGCCGGGACCCGATCACTGAGGAATTCATCCTCCAGACCTGCCACAACAACCTTTCACTGGACGTGTTGGAAGCAATGGGCACAGTACCATCCAAGACTTGGAAGGATTTGAAGGTTCGAGGAGAGCAAGCGGAGCGATTCCTCAGAAGAAAGAAGGCGGAGAGAGGCCAACCGGTAACGAATCCTCCAAAGCAGAACTTCAACCAGAAAGGGAAAGGTAAAGCTCATGTTAATGTTGTTGATGCTAACCAGACATTTCAATTGCAACCTCAGCAACAGCAGCGGCAGCAAAGAGCGCCACAACAGTCGCAGCCGCATTGGCAGCAAAGGTCTCAGAAGCAAAAGTCTTCAGAGCCGAGGTTTCCCAAAGTCTACTCCTTCAAAGATGATGAAGTTCCCGGCATCTTCAAGTATCTGTTGGAGAACAACAAAATCCAGTTGCCGGCAATAGTGGATCATGAAGGAGCCACGAAGGTGACGGACCCGAAGTACTGTGCGTACCACAGAGCGGTCCACCACCCAACAAAGTCTTGCTACCACCTCAAGGACAAGATCCAGGCGTTGATCGACGTAGGGGTCATAACTCCAAAACCGGCCAAGAATGTGGGAGCAAACGCGGTGTCGATCAGTTTTGGATCAGTACCTACAGATTGGTTCGAGCCAAAACGCGTTACCAAAGTCGGGATGAAGACAGTGAATGACGATCCGCACGGACAACATCAAAAGGGACTTGTGCCTCACACAGCCCCAAACGGTGAAATTCTCTGGGTGCACCCCGACCTGATTGAAGATGAACAATGGGCCGGATCGTCATCCAAGAAGAAGTCCAAAGGGAAAGGCAAGTCTTGTTACGGAGTTTCTGCCATCCCAGGAGAAGATGACGAAAGAATCCCCGCTTTCCCACTTTCCGACGAGGAGCAGGAAGTCTTTGCGACCCGGAGTGGAAATGAATACCACTTCAAATATCCATCCCCTGGCGATCAATTTGCTGAACAAGGGGTGACAAAACGAGGACCAGCCAAGACTCTCACAGAGCTGGGGGTGGTTACGGTTCCTAAGCCGGTTGAAGATGCCCGACGACAGCCGGTTGACAAACAGAAAGAAAAGAGGCCCGAGGAGGTTCAGAATCCGAAGCAGTCTCGTTTCAGTCGTCCGATTGGAAAGGATAAACCGGAGAGTTCAAAAAATCCGTGCGTCTTCGACATCATGGCTCAGCTGGCCAATATTCCAGCACGGATAACGCTGTACGAGCTACTACGGTTGTCCAAGGAAACTAGAGAAGCCTTACAAGAGGCCTTGGCCGATTCAGAGGCGTTCCTCACCAAGATCAAGCCAGCACCTGAGGAGCTAGAATTGTTAGCCTAACAGTGTAACGTGGCAGCTAAGAACCTTCCCTGCATCACCTTCACCAAAGAGGACATGCAGATGAAGAATTCAAATCATGATCGGCCCCTATACTTCGTCGGGTACATTGGCTCCAGTGAAGTCAACCGAATCCAAGTGGATCCGGGTTCCACTGTGAGTATTATGCCACTTCGACTAATGCACAGCCTTGGCATTCCAGTCAGCAAGTTGGCGTCTACAGGTACAGTCATCTACGGATTCAACACCAGCGGGTCAAGACCTTTGGGTAAAATCCGGATAAAGTGCCAAATGGGCGATTTAAAGACGGAGGTCACGTGCTACGTGATTGATGCTGAGACATCCTATAACTTACTATTGGGTCGGCCTTGGATCCATAGTAATGTTATAGTTCCCTCCACTCTACATCAGTGTTTGAAATATGTCGGCACTGATGGAAGAGTTAGGACGGTGGTCGCGGATAAGCAACCATTCAAAGGGTATGAGAATTATTTCACAGATTCTCTCCTTTATGGTAACGAATCCGACACGGAACCATCGATCCAAGGTACGGACAGCGGAGAAGAAGCTGATTCCGAAGCCGGATTCGATTACAATGGTGGTTTTGTTTTGAATGACATTGTACCCTTTGTAATCAATCTCGATGACGAACAGTCGTCAGACGGCGGTTGTAACTAGCAACTTGCCGATATTGAAATAAATCCTGGTTTAGAGTACTCCTTGTCTCTTGATGATGTGATAGAAGGATTATACAATAATCCCGATTTATGTATGCCACTCCGATCATCTTATGTAACGAAGAAACGCCTCCAGCATTCCTTCGGAACAACTCAGATTATTCCTGCCAAAACAGGAGGACAAAAAGAAGTGATCTACGGTAAAGGAGAAAGTCTTCCGTTGCCGGATCATTTCCTAAGAGAAGATGAAGACGATGACAAATCTGGTCTGCACTTATCAAAGTATAGTCCGGAAGCGCGTACGCTCATGGAAAAACAAGGATACGACTTTACACTCGGAGAAGGTTTATACTTCGACCGAGGTTCCCGTGTCCCAGTCAAAATGGCATATGTCCCAAAAGGGAAACCGGATAATTATTACCGTCACAAAAGAGGCCTAGGCTATGTCTCATCAGACGACGAATGTGGTTGGCAAATCATCGATCAAATTGCTAACAAAGCTAAGGATGGGTACTTGCCAGACTCTTCAGCTGAGGATTCCGACACAAGTTTGGGAGAAATGTTCAAAACCTTAATGTCAAACATGACTACAGCTGATCCATCTACAATGGAGGACGACGATCAAATGCAAACATGGGAGGACCCATGGGTTCATCACTTAAACATGCAGTATGGTGATAAGTTCGAGCAAAGAGAGCCACCCACCGAAGACGAAGTAGTCCAGATCAATATGGGTGATGAAGCCAATCCAAAGCCCATATTCATCAGCGGTAGTCTTCCCCAAGATGAAAAGGAAGAGTTAATTACCTTGATCAGAGAGTACATTGATGTCTTCGCCTGGAACTATGAAGACATGCCAGGACTTGACCCCAATGTGGCAATGCACCGCCTCGACATCAAGCTGGATGCCAAACCTGTCAAGCAACAGCAAAGACGGTTTCGTCCGCAGATCATGGAAGCCATCGAGGCTGAGGTTAAGAAGTTGATCGACTCAGGATTCATCCGAGAGGAACAACATCCAGACTGGTTAGCCAACATCGTTCCCGTCATGAAGAAAAATGGCAAGATCAGGATTTGCATCGACTTCAGGAATCTGAACGAAGCATGTCCAAAAGACGATTTTCCTCTCCCGATCACGGATGTCATTATCGACAATACATGCGGGTTCGAAAGAATGTCCTTCATGGACGGCTTTTCGGGGTATAATCAAATCAAGATGCACCCGGATGACGAAAAGCATACAGCATTCAGAACGCCCCTCGGTGTCTTCTGCTATACGGTGATGCCGTTCGGTCTGAAGAATGCAGGTGCTACATACCAACGAGCGATGACTAAGATTTTCCAGAAACATCTCAGGAAAACGGTGGAATGCTACGTTGATGATTTGGTGGTAAAGAGCCGCAACAAAGAAGATCACATCAAGGACTTGAGAACGATGTTTGATCTCATGCAGAGCCATCAATTAAAGATGAATCCCACAAAATCCTTCCTCGAAATGTCCAGCGGAAAATTCCTTGGATTCGTCGTCACCACTAAGGGTATACACATTGACCCAGACAAGGTAAAAGCGATAAATGAATTGCAACCCCCGAGGAATCTAAGAGAACTCAGAGGATTGCAAGGGCGTTTAGCTTACATCAGGCGGTTCATCTCGAATCTTTCCGGGAAATGCCAACCATTTTCTAAGCTAAACAAGAAGGGCGTATCATTTATTTGGGACGATGCTTGCCAGAAGGCATTCGAAGATATCAAGGCATATCTGATGAATCCCCCTGTTCTGGTCGCACCAAAATCAGGTAAACCGTTCTTGATCTACATCAAGGCGATGAACCATTCGATAAGTGCTTTATTAGCACAAGACGATGATAATGGTCACGAACAGGCAGTCTATTATCTAAGTCGGACCTTGATAGGCGCCGAGTCTCGATACCCGATGATCGAGAAAGAATGTCTCGCATTAGTGTTTGCGGTACAGAAGATGCGACATTACTTAGTTGGCCAGACGATTTACGTCATCGCTAATGTTAATCCGGTACGGGTATTCATGACTCAACCGGGTTCGATGAATTGGCGGTTAGCAAAGTGGGCCCTTCTTTTGTCCCAGTATGATCTGCACTTCAAACAGCAGAAGTCGGTCAAAGGACAAGCGATTTGTGATCTTTTGGCGGCAAGCCCGACAACAGATACAGTTGAGGTATATGATGATTTACCAGATGAAACCCACGAGGTTAATACCACATCACACCAACAAGTATGGCAGTTATACTTCGATGGTGCTTCGAGAGCAGTTAATAAGGCAGTAACTCCTGGATGTCCTAAAGTCACCTCCGGAGTTGGAGTGGTCTTAGTTTCCCCAGGGAAGCACGTGATGCCCCGAGCTTATTCGCTGACGAATCCATGTTCCAATAACGTAGCCGAGTACAACGCGCTCATCATTGGACTCAGTTTCGCCAAAGAGCTGGGGGTCGAGTATCTCAAAGCCTTTGGAGATTCTCAATTGATCGTTAACCAAGTTCGTGGAGAGTATGAGGTCAGGAACCCAGACCTGATTCCATACCACCAGGAGGCCGTCAGAATGGCAGGTTCTTTTGAAGAATTCTATATCGAATATATCCCGCATCTCCAGAACGCTTATGCGGATGCACTGGCAGCACTGGCAGTATCACTCGCGCAGCCACCCGAAACTGAACTGCTAGTCACGGTGAGATCACACCAACTCTGCATACCCATATACGATATGGAGGTTGAAGAGGAGGATGATAAAAACAAGAACGCCAAAGAGGTGAAATCAACCCAAATCGGGTCCGAGTCCCGAGATTGGCATTTTCCCATCATCGATTACGTCCAATACGGTATTTTGCCGGAGGACGTAAAGGAAAAAGAATCTATTCACAGAAGAGCACCACGATTCTTTTACAATACCGAGACCCGTACGCTATATCGCCGGGGGTATGATGATTTGCTTCTCCGATGCCTTTCGAACGAAGAAGCAAAAGAAGTTCTTAAGGAAGCACATGAAGGAGAATGCGGTGCGCATCAGCCTGGTCCCAAGCTGTATGATCGAATCAGAAGAATGGGATATTTCTGGCCAACAATGGTTCGTGACGCGATCGAGTACGCCCGAGAATGTCATGCTTGTCAAGTGCATGCAAATTATATGCACCAACCTCCGGAGCAATTACACACATCAACCACGTCTTGGCCATTCGAGACATGGGGTATGGATATTGTCGGTCCTATCTTTCCTCCTTCAGTCAAAGGTGATCGATTTATTCTCGCTATCACCGACTACTTTTCAAAGTGGGCTGAAGCCATTTCGCTTAAAGAAGTGAAGACGAACAACGTCATCAACTTCATCAAGCATTACGTCATATACCGACACGGTGTGCCAAGGCGGATCATTCATGACAACGGTCAACAATTCATAAGCAATGCCTTCATCAGGTTTTGTGACAAATTCAAAATTCAGGACGTTTTGTCAACAGCTTATTACCCCGCTGCGAACGGATTAGCTGAGGCTTTCAACAAGACAATCATCAAGATCCTGTCAAAGCTCGTGAAGACCAATAAACGAGATTGGGACGATAAACTCGGCGAAGCGCTCTGGGCTCATCGCACCACAATACGCACTCCTACAAGAGCCACTCCATATTCTCTGGTGTACGGATGTGAAGCTGTGCTACCATTAGAGATTCAAATTCCCTCCCTTCGGATCGCTCTCGCAACTGAGATGACGACCGAAGAACATCACCGAAAACGTCTTGAGGAACTCGAAAGGCTGGACGAAAAGCGCTTGGAAGCTCAACAACACATCGAGTTCTACCAGGCTAGGATATCCAGGGCTTTTGACAAAAGGGTTCGCCAAAGAAGCTTCAAGGAAGGAGATCTGGTCCTCGCTGCTCGCCGACCAATAATCCTCACCTCCAAGAAGAAAGGTAAATTCGAACCTAAGTGGGAAGGACCGTTTGTAATAGATACAGTCTATTCGAACGGTGCTTATCGCTTAATTTCTCTAGAGGGTGATAGGCAATTAATGCCAATAAATGGGAAGTTTTTGAAAAAGTACTATCCCTAGTACGTTCAGGACAACTCATTTATCGGGAAGTTCCTTGAAGAATATTACACTTAATATTCTAAAGGATAACCCAAGTTCAAACCACCAAAATCCCTCACTGATCAATTTCAGTTGACAGTGAGTTCACCAAAAAGGTCCAATCTCAATTCGGAGTCCCCTTTCGATAAACGAAGGAATTCTCTTTCTTTTCTCTTTGGTTCAACCCTTTCATGGTTATAACCGAAGCTGAAATTTCACTTTGATAAACGAAGAACTCTTCTTTCGATCAGATAACCAATCCTATAAAAGGTAAGTTTATCTAGATCTTCCGGATTCTCGGAGTGGAGATCCCACTTCTAGTTTCCTTCTTGCACTGGAAATAGAATATAAAATTCTTCCTTTCCAGAAACAAGGAATAGAATATAAAATTCTTCCTTCCCACACCAACTCTTTTTCCAAAATTTACAAAATTAAGATTCATCTTAGGTATTTTATCCCGAAACCTAAGCAGGGATAAGTCTGCGCCTAACACGCGCTGCCGGTTTAGTCTTTTTCCGATTGAAAAAGACAGAGTTCGATTCTGGGGTATTTTATCCTGAAACCTAAGTAAGGATAAGTCCGCACCTAACACGCGCGGCCGGTTAGTTCTTAACCGTTAAAAAGAACACTCATCCGCATATTCAACATTGTGGCAGGTTGTTATTAATAACACCGAAATCCATGCCTCACACGCATGGGGAATTTTATCCTGAATCCTAAGAAAGGATACGTCGACGCCTAACACGCGTCGCCGGTTTGGTCTTTATCCGTAAAAAAAGATACCAGAGTCTGACTCTGGGGTCCTTTGTCCCAAAGCCTAAATAGGGATAAGCTGCCAACGTCTAATACACGTTGCTGGGTAGCCTATTCCCATAATAATGGCAAAGTCTACATATTCAAAGTTGTAGCACAAAGTCTAAAGGAGTTCATTCCTTTAGCGCAACGTCACATGCGGAACGGATTAAAACAATCCGCATGTAAGCCCGACTCAAACGGTAGTCGGTAAGAGCACATCAAATCCGTTGAAGGCTGAGGATTTGCCAAAAATCCTAAGTCAACGTCTCATACACGTTGCTGTTTAGTCTTTTCACAGGAGAAAGACGAAGTCTACGTATTCAATGTCGTAGCACTAAAAGAGTTAACTCCTTTAGCTTAACGTCACGTGTGGAACGGATTTAGACAATCCGCACGCTAGCCCGACTCAAACGGTAGTCGGTAAAGGCTAATCAAATCCGTTAGAGGCTGGGGGTTGGCCAAAAATCCTAAAGCCAACACCTCACACGTGTCGCCGGGTAGCCTATTCCCGTAACAATGGCGAAGTCTATGTATTCGACATCATAGCACAAAGTCTCAGAGAATTCAATCTCTGAGCATAACGTTACATGCGAACGGATTTAAACAACTCGCATGCTAGCCCGACTCAAACGGTAGTCGGTAAAGGCTAACCAAATCCGTTGATGGCTGAGGGTTTGCCAAAAATCCTATGTGTATTGTGGTCAATCATTTCAAAACGGAATGACGAATCATAATAAAGATAAAAAGGAAATTCACTAAAAGAGTCAAGAGTCAAAACACTCAGCAAACAAAATCACACATCAAGCCCGTGGCTAAAAATCTGCTGACTGAACTTAGACAGCTTATCATCATAAGCTTGACTAAGCTCATCTCTAATGGACTCTTCGGTAGCGGCAGAGGTCTTCGCAGCAATCTCCTCTGCCTCAACCAGCTCCTGCTTTAAGGATGTCAGCTCGTCAGATAAAGCAGTGCAGGTCTGCTGATCCTGTCCTCTCGTCATCTGGAGAATACCCAAGGTCTCCTCTTTCTCGCGGAGTTCTCTTCTGAGCTGGTCTATCTGGGTCTCACAAGAGATGATGGAAGAGTCAAGCTCGGCAAGGGAAGATAATCTGATAGCAAGGCCGGTCTCAACTCGAACTACTCGATCTTGCCGCACCTGAACCTCAAGACTAGCAAGAACCTGAGTCTCACGCAGTGACTGTAAACGGGTCTCCAGCTCAGCAGCGATAAATGAAGAGGCACCGGTATCTCGAAGCTCACGAAACATCTGGAGCTCATGCTCTAAGCAGTCAAGATCGTCAACTATGGCCTTCGCCAAGTCTGGATATCCTGCTTCCCTTATCAAGTTGATTCTGGAATTAAGGAGAGGTTTAAACTGGTGAAGGGAAAGTCCGCCGTGGAAGAGCTTGCCGATCATAGCATTCACAAAGGAGAAGAAGGAACGAACTTCTATGCAGATGACGACCTTATCAGGATCATCGTCAGATAACAACTCCTTCACTAAGACATGAAGACGAGAAGAACGCCCTACACAAAAAAGAGAGAAGTCCGTCAAAAGTCTTAATAAGAAAAGGAATACAGAACAAAAGTCGTTCCAGGTCCCGTTACACCGACGAAGGGTAGGGGCAATCATATCCAAAGTATTCCAGACTCTTCTATAAAAGAACGAGGCTGGAACACTTTGGAGGGGGTATCTGTAGGCGTATAAAATTGCCTATAGGTCCCTTAACATGGCTCGGCACGATGATTAGACAAATCAACGGACGTTCGAGCGATGAGGCGATGAGGCACGCAAGCAACGGAATACGTTCGCGTATGGAACCAAACCAACGGTTCAGAAAGTTAACGAGTCGTCCAACAACAAAACGGACTTGAACTCAAACACCGAGGCGGGAATACTGCCAAATAAAGACCTGGGCTATCAAATCAAAGTCCGGACAAATCAAACGAGGAACCGAAAGACGGAAAACACCGAAAAACGACAAAACGGAACACACCCGGGGACTCGGCCTAAACCGAGCTAACCCGGGGTGGCTCGGCCCAAGCCGAGCCACCCCAGGGTGGCTCGGCATGAGCCGAGCCACCCTGAGGTGGCCCGACTCCCCCCCCCTCTCTCTTGTGCACAAATGCACAGTGAAGAGAGGCTATAAATAGGGGGGGTAGTTATTCATTTGAGAGGACTTTTTTCTGAAACTTCTGAAGAGCCGAAACTCTGCCAGATTGCGACCTCAACTTGGAATTGTGAAGGCTTGAAGACTTGGATACTCAGATCTACGTCATTCTACTCCGGATCTAAGCTTGGTTCTTAGATCCCGAGATTTGAGCGAGCGTTTCCTTGGTGAAACGATCCCTCCCGGCTATTATCTCCTTGGTGGGATAATACCCGTTATACCACGTAGATCTGTTCGGATCGAGATTGCGCGGTGGTCCACGGTAATCAACCCCGGCACAGGCAAACAACCCACGCAAGCGAGGGACCGTAAAACAGGAAACTCGTGATTTGTTCAGAGAGAATTGTAATTTTTATTTCTTTATTTTGATTTTCATTGTAACCGGCTCTTATAAAAAGACCGGATCTTTGTAAACGCATAAAGTTGTTATCAAAGTTGTAATGAAATCATCAATGAAGAAAGACACAATTTTCCACGCGAACAAGGGTTTCGAATCGCCCGGCGTTGTCTTAGGGTTACGCGTTGATCGGCGTTGACCTTAGGGTTTCTCATCAATCACCGTTGACACGGTTTATACTCGTACGTTTGCTAGAGTATACATAGTTTAAGCTCTTATGGTTTTGGAGCATGACAATCCCAAATGATGAGGCTGTAGGACTTACTGTTAAAATTGATTCATCTGCATGTATGGATCTTATCTTGAAATTATCGGATTCTTAAGTCACGAGACCAACTAATGGAGCTGGTGCGTCAATGACTCTCACATTTATAGGATTTTTGGCAAACCCTTAGCCATTAATGGGTTTGATGAGCCTTTACTGACTATCATTTGAGTGGAGTTAGCATGCAGATTGTTTAAGTCCGTTCTACATGTAACGTTGTGCTAAAAGAGTTAACACTTTTAATGCTACGATATTGAATACATAGACTTCATCTTTCTTACAAGAATAGACTACCCGGCACCACGTGTTAGACGTAGACTTATGATTTTTTGACCAATCCTCAGCCATCAACGGATTTGACGTACCTTTATCGACTACCGTTTGAGTCGGGCTAACATGTGAATTATTAAAACCCGTTTCACATATGACATTTTGCTAAGAGAGCTAATTCTCTTAGACTTGGCGCTATGATTTTGAATACATAGATGTTGTCTTTATCAAGGAAATAGACTACCCAGCAACACGTGTTAGGCCTAGGCTTATCCCTATTTAGGATTCAGAATAAAGGTCCCCAGACTTGTATTCTGGTGTCTTCTTCAATCGGTGAAAGATTAAACCGACAACGCGTGTTAGGCATAGGCTTACCTCTATTTAGGAGTTAAGATAAAGTTCCCCGTGTGTGTATGGCGTAGATTTTGGCGTTATTAATAACGGCCTGCCACAATGTCGAATATATGGGCTTTTGTCTTTTTTACAGTCAAAAACTAACCGGTAACGTGTGTTAGGCGTTGACTTATCCATGCTTAGGCTTCGGGATAAAAGTTCCTAGACTTGAATTCTGCTATCTTCTTTAATCGATGAAAGACTAAACCGGCAATGCGTGTTAGACGTTGACTTATCCGTTCTTAGGATCCGGGATAAAATTCCTCGTACGTGTAAGGCACGGATTATGGTGTTATTAATAACAACCTATCACAATGTTGAATATGTAAGCTTTTATCCTTTTTACAGTCAAAGACTAACCGGCAACGCGTGTTAGGTGCTAACTTATCCCTACTTAGGCTTCGGGATAAAATTCCCCAGACTTGGATTCTGGTATCTTTTTCAATCGATAAAAGACTAAACCGGTAACGCATATTAGGCGTTGACTTATCCCTACTTAGGCTTCGGGATAAAATTCCCTACGCGTGTAAGGCACGGATTATGGAGTTGAAGGATGGTTTCTTCTCTTGGGGCAAAAACGAACCCGAAATGGGAGAGGAAGAATTTTATATTCTATCTCCTAAAACTACAGAGGAAGAATTTTATATTCTATCTCCAGTTACAAATTAGACTCGAAGTGGGATCTCCACCTCGAGAATCTAAAGAGTGAAACTAAGAGTGAGATCTTCATTCCGAGAATCAAAAAGATTTGGATAATCCTAACTGTCGGAAGGTTTGATTACCGAACTAAAGGTAAATTTCTCATTTATCGAAAGTGAATTATAGTTTTGGCCCTAACTGTAGGAATGTTTGACCAAGTGGGAGTTTGAGGTGACCCTAACTGTAGGAAGGTTTGATCACTCGATTTGAAAGTGGACCTCTCGTTCATGGAAGGAATAGAGAGGAGATTTTGGCTTTGGTTATGGTCCTAACTGTTTCCGTCGAAAGTTACCTTAGTCATTGATTTCATTAAACTTTAA
>BQKN01010289.1:0-15833 GCA_022839385.1 Asparagus kiusianus | reverse complement strand
GACCAGCTCGGAAGATATCGTTGGTCGACTCAAGGCATCTCGACCCCTCAGCCGAGCTGACACAATCTGCCGACTCGGAAGGCAGTGTTAGTCGGTACAAAAATCAGCATTCCAGGGATCCAACACTCCTCGAAGTCGACCTGAAGGATAGTCGAGCCATCATTCCCCCAGTCGAGTCGGCATCATTCCTCAAAGGCGACTCGAAAGGCGGACTTAGTCGATCCTCCTAGTATCAAAAGATCGCTAATCAGCGTTAGCCTACCCTCCTTCCGAGGATGATTCAGAATATTGCTTCTCTATATTTTTTTAACCTTTGATGATCATTATTATGCCTCCCGTTGCTCACCGACAAGCCTCGTCGGCTGCTGGTTCCCCATATCGCTGAAGTAACCTCCCGTCACTCACCGACAAGCCTCGTTGGCTGCTGGTTCCCCATATCGCTGAAGTGACCTCCCGTCGCTCACTGACAAGTCTCGTCAGCTGTTAGTTTCCCATATCACTGAAGTGGCCTCTCGTCGCTCACTGACAAGCCTCATCGGCTGCTGGTTTCCCATATCACTGAAGTGACCTCCCATTGCTTATCGACAAGCCTCGTCGACTACTGGTTCCTCATATCGCTGAAATGACCTCCCGTCGCTCACCGACAAGCCTCGTCGGCTGTTGGTTCCCCATATCACTGAAGTGACCTCCCGTCACTCACAAACTAATATGTATAGAGCAAAGGGTGAGTCAACCTCACACTCACCCCTCACCACCGTCTACCGCACACTCATGAAGTAACTAATCTACCCCTGGCATCCTCTATAAATACAGACGCTATTCGCCATAAAAAGGGGTTCAGTTTTTCACAATCAAAAACCCCCATAAAGCACATACTACACAGAAGGAAGACACTATACTTTCTTCACCCCATCCAAGTTCACCAACTGACTTGATCGTCGGAGGTACCACAGGGAGAACAAGCCCCGTCCTCTTACAATTCTTACGTGTGCAGGTCATTCGTTCGTCCCAAGCTCTAAGAACCAAGCATAAAATCGAAGTAGGAAGTGGCCATCCTCGACGACTCAACCCCTCGACAACTCAACGACTCCATAATTTTCGATCGACTGTGTGATCTCAAACATCAATAGTTTGGCGACCACTGTGGGGCCCTCTTTCCTGTTTTTGAGAAAAAAATGCCTGGTTCTGAGCAAGGGGTGGACCAGTCTTCTCCGGGGCCACATTCTCCAAATTATGTTACTTAGGGTCAACTGGAGCAGACGATAGATAGGCTCTCTTTATCTCTAAAAGAGCAATTTGCCACTCTGACCAACGAGCTTCTGTGGCAAATCCTACAGCAGCCACACGTCGCTGAACAACCTCTACTATCTGGAGATCGGCGATCGAGAACTCGTATCCTCGAAACACCGCGGAGCATCACACCGCGGGCTCCTCGCAACTACCATAAGCAGGCGAAAAGTCGCCTCAAGCAACCAAGTAATGTCAATGAGAGTTCTGGTCCTAGTCATCCAGAGGGACGTGCCAAAGAAACTGACTTCATGAGACTACACTATCACTGCTCCCCAACCTCATCAACTACTACATGAGTCTCCGGCTACGATCGAGGGTACAAACCGATCGTTGATGCTATTGGAGGAAACACCCCGTTATTCGACAAGATAATGGAATGCATGTTCGAGAAATTCAAGATGCCGCACTTAGAGACATACTCGGGCGAGGGAGATCCCTTGGAGCATGTTCAAAATTATTTCGACATAATGAGTATATCCATGTTTCTGAAGCTGTCCTGTGTCGATGCTTCCCCATCACCCTCAAGGGAAGTGCTAAGCTATGATGGAATACTCTGGAGAAGATATCCATCGATAATTTTCGACACCTCAGCCGAAAGTTCATTCATCACTTTCTGGCCAACACAAAGCAGAAGCTTCCTCCTCACGTACTGATTCAAATGAGGGAAGCACTACACGAAAGCCTCCGAGCGTACTTCAAGAGATTTCAAGCAAAGAGGTTGGAAGTCAACGATCCCAGAAGCATAGTCGCCATGTCAGCACTTGTAGCAGGTCTCCAGGACAATGAATTGGCTGATGGTCTTGCCAAGAAGTTAGTCGCCAACTATGAGCAACTAATGTCCAAAGCCCATGGATACATGGATATGGAAGATGCCCGGTCTTACAAGGCTTAAGTAAGAAGAATGGAGACCCCTGATACCATAATTCCAACCTTGACAGCTATAAGCGTCCCTTCAAACCCTCCAGCGACGATGACGACCCGAAATCCTCAGAAGCTAGAATAGCACAAGGATCCTCTAAGGGTCAACCCCCATCCTAATCGACCTGACAGGAGGGATCAGCCAAGAAACATGACTCCAAAGGAGTCCCTATCTATCTTCAACACTTCTCTCACCAATGCCTTGGCCATAGCCCAGAGGAACGCATACCTCAAAGATCCCATGCCCAAGATAGTATCGGATCCTAGGAGGAGGGATACGAGACAATTTTGCCGCTATCACCAGAACCATGGCCATCTCACTAATAATTGTCAAATCCTCAAGAGGGATGTAGAAGATCTGATCGTGAGAGGATACTTGAAGAATCTCACGTCTCGGAGAGATCACAGGGACCCTGCTCCAACCAAAGAAGATAGAAGATCCCGCTCTCGGTCGCCTCGACCCCGACCCCAAGTAAATGAACAACCTGTGGAGACTCCCTATAAAGGAGTCATCAATGTAATCAGTGGTGGCCCGACCATTGGGGGGTCATCCAACAACGAGCGGAAGAGATATGCCAGGAGAATGTTGCAAGTCGACTATGATCCCAAGAAGACAAGGATACGAGAGCTCGTGTCCATTAGCGACGAAGACCTACAGGGTGTTGAAACACCCCATGATGATCCTCTTGTCATCACTGCGACCATTAATGGTTATCAAGTGAAACGGAGAATGGTCGACACGGGAATCTTGGTGGATGTCCTGTACACTAGCGCCTTCGATCAGATGGGAATCGACAGATCCCGCTTGCTCCATTGCAGAGCACCCCTTATAGGCTTCACTAGCCATTCCCTTCTCCCTGAAGGAGTGATAACTCTACCGATGACAATAGGGGCACATCCTAAACAAGTCACTGCTCAAATTCAATTCCTTGTGATGGATTTAAAGTCAGACTATAATGTCATATTAGGTCGAACCGCCCTCCAACGGTAGCACAGCTTCACATCCGTATACCAACGAATATGGGGTAGCTCCTGTAGGTGTGCGTATGGTGGTACGATAAGCCCAGAGTGCTTCACCGAGTTTATCATCCCAGTCTCGTTTATTGGTCTTCACGAGCTTTGACAGAATCTTAATGATCATCTTGTTAAAAGCCTCCGCTAATCCATTCGAGGCGGGATAATAAGCTGTTGACGAAACATCTTGAATTTTGAACTTGTCACAAAACCTGACGAAAGCGTTGCTTATGAACTGTGGACCGTTGTCATGAATGATCCGTCTTGGCACGTCGTGTCGGTATATGACATGATGTTTGATGAAATTGATGACGTTGTTCGTCTTCACTTCTCTAAGCGGAATCGCTTCAGCCCACTTTGAAAAGTAATCCGTGATTGCGAGAATGAATCGATCACCTTTGACTGAAGGGGGAAAAATAGGACCAACAATGTCTATACCCCATGTTTTGAACGGCCAAGATGTGGTTGAAGTGTGTAAATGCTCCGGTGGTTGGTGCATATAATTTGCATGTACTTGACAGGCGTGACATCCTCGGGCGTATTTGATTGCATCATGAACCATTGTCGGCCAAAAATATCCCATTCTCCTGATGCGATCATACAGCTTGGGACCGGGTTGATGCGCACCACATTCTCCTTCGTGTGTTTCCTTAAGAACTTCTTCTGCTTCTTTGTTCGAAAGGCATCGGAGTAACAAACCATCGTACCCTCGACGGTATAACGTATGGATCTCGGTATTATAGAAGAATCTTGGTGCTCTTCGGCGGATTGATTCCCTTTCTTTTACATCCTCTGGCAAAATACCATATTGGACGTAGTTAATGATAGGAAAACGCCAATCTCGGGACTCAGACTCAATTTGATTTGAGTTCACCTCCTTGGCGCTTCTGTTTCTATCATCTTCCTCTTCGATATCCATATTGTATATGGGTATGCAGAGTTGATGCGATCTTACTGTGACTAGCATTTTAGTTTCGGGGGTTGCGCAAGTGATACCGCTAGTGCCGCCAGTGCATCCGCATAAGCGTTCTGAAGACGAGGGATGTATTCAATAAAGAATTCTTCAAAAGAATCTGCCATTTTGATGGCCTCCTGGTGGTACGGGATCAGGTCTTGGTTCCTGACTTCATATTCTCCACGGACTTGGTTGACTATCAATTGAGAATCCCCAAAAGCTTCGAGATATTCGACCCCCAGCTCTTTGGTGAAACTGAGCCCAATGAGAAGCGCGTTGTACTCAGCTACGTTATTGGAACATGGATCAGTCAGTGAATAAGCCTGAGGCATCACATGCTTCCCCGAGGAAACTAAGACAACTCCAACTCCGGAGGAGACTTTAGAACATCCGGGGGTTATTACCACATTAACTGCCCTTGAAGCACCATCGAAGTATAATTGCCATACTTGTTGATGCGATGTAGTGTTAACCTCGTGGGTTTCATCCGGCAAGTCATCATATACTTCCGCCGTATCCGTTGTCGGGTTTGCCGCCAAAAGATCACAAATTGCTTGTCCTTTGATCGACTTCTGCTGTTTGAAGTACAAATCATATTGGGCCAAGAGGAGGGCCCACTTCGCTAACCACCAATTCATAGAGGCCGGTTGTTTCATAAATACCCGTACTGGATTGACGTTAGAAATGACGTAAATCGTCTGTCCAACCAAGTAATGCCGCATCTTTTGCATTGCAAATACCAATGCGAGGCATTCTTTCTCAATCATCGGATATCGAGACTCGGCGCCTACCAAGGTCCGACTTAGGTAATAGACTGTTTGTTCGTGATCGTTATCATCGTCTTGTGCTAGTAGAGCACTTATCGAGTGGTTCATCACCTTGAGGTAAATCAAGAACGGTTTACCTGATTTCGGTGCAACGAGAACAAGAGGATTCGTCAGATATGTTTTGATATCTTCGAGTGCTTTTTGGCAGGCGTCGTCCCAAATAAATGACACATCTTTCTTGTTTAGCTTAGAGAATGGTTGGCACTTTCCAGAAAGATTTGAGATAAACTGCCTGATGTATGCTAAACGCCCTTGCAATCCTCTGAGTTCTCTTAGATTTCTAGGGGGTTGCAGTTCATGTGTCGCCTTCACCTTATCAGGATCGATATGTATACCTTTAGTGGTGACGACGAATCCAAGGAATTTTCCACTGGACATTCCAAGGAAAGATTTAGTGGGGTTCATCTTCAATTGATGACTCCGCATGAGATCGAACATCGTCTTCAAATCCTTGATGTGATCATCTTTGTTGCGGCTTTTTATAGCCAAATCATCAACGTAGCACTCGACTGTTTTCCTGAGATGTTCTTGGAAAGTCTTAGTCATTGCTCGCTGGTAAGTGGCGTCTGCATTCTTTAGACCGAAAGGCATTACCGTGTAGCAAAAGACACCGAGGGGCGTTCTGAACGCTGTATGCTTTTCGTCATCTGGGTGCATCTTGATTTGGTTATATCCTGAAAAGCTATCCATAAAAGACATTCTCTCAAATCCGCATGTATTGTCGATAATGACATCCGTGATTGGGAGAGTAAAGTCGTCTTTTGGACATGCCGTATTTAGGTCCCTGAAGTCGATGCAAATCCTGATTTTACCGTTCTTCTTCATGACTGGAACAATATTGGCTAGCCAGTCTAGGTGTTGCTCCTCTCGGATAAACCCTGATTTGATTAATTTTTTAACCTCTACCTCAATGGCTTCCATAATCTGTGGACGAAACCGTCTTTGCTGTTGTTTGACAGGTTTGGCATCTGACTTGATATCGAGGCGGTGCATTGCCACATTAGGGTCGAGCCCTGGCATGTCTTCATAGTTCCAAGCGAAGACGTCAATATATTCCCTGATGAGAGCAATTAATTCCTCCTTCTCATTTGGGGAAAGACTATCGCTGATGAATATAGACTTTGGGTTGGCCTCGTCGCCCATGTTAATTTGGACTATTTTATCTTCAGTGGGGGGTTCCCTCTGTTCAAACCTATCACCATACTGCATGTTCAGGTGATGAACCCATGGGTCTTCCCATGTTGGCATTTGATCGTCGTCCTCCATTGTGGATGGATCAGCTATAGCCATGTTCGTCATTAGGCCTTTGAATACTTCCCCCAGACTTGTATCGGAATCCCATTCCGAGGAATCTGACGAGTACCCATCTTTGTATTGCTCAGATGATTGCTTATTGATTAACCAGCAACATTCGTCTTCTGAAGAAGAGACATACCCTAATCCTCGTCTGAATTTATAATAATCATCTGGTTTCCCTTTTGGTACATATGCCGCTTTGGCTGGAATACGGGAACCTCGATCGAAATATAAACCTTCTCTGAGTGTGAAATCATATCCCTGTTTTTCCATGAGTTTGCGCGCTTCCGGACTATACTTAGATAAATGTCGACCAGGTATGTCATCATTCTCATCTTCCCTTAAGAAATGATCTGGTAATGGGAAACTCTCTCCTTTTTCGTAAATCACTTCTTTTTCACCTCCTATTTTGGCAGGGACGATCAGGGTTGTTCCGAAAGAATGCTGAAGGTGTTTCTTTGTTATATAGGACGATCGAAGCGGCGTATATAAATCAGGATTATCATACAATCCCTTTATTGTATCATCAAGAGACAGTGAGTACTCTAAATCATCATTTATTTCATTATTGGCAAGTTGCCAGTTACAACTACCATCTGACGATTGTTCATCGTCAAGATTGATTACCAAGGGTACAATGTCGTTTAAAACAAAACCACCATTGTAATCAAGTTCGTCTTCGGTATCAGCTTCTTCTCCGCTGTCCGTGCCCTGAGCCGATGATTCAGTATCGGATTCGTTACCATAAAGGAGAGAATCAGTGAAATAATTCTCAAACCCTTTGAATGGTTGCTTATCCGCGACCACCGTCCTAACCTTACCGTCCGTGTCGACATATTTCAAACACTGATGGAGAGTGGAAGGGATTATAACGTTACTATGGATCCAAGGTCGACCCAATAGTAAGTTATATGAAATCTCGGCATCAATCACATAACATGTGACTTCCGTCTTCAAATCACCCATTTAACATTTTATCCGGATCTTACCCAAGGGTCTTGACCCGCTAGTATTGAATCCATAGATAACAGTGCCTGTGGATGCCAACTTACTCACTGGAATGCCGAGGCTATGCATCAAGCGAAGCGGCATAATACTCACAGCGGAACCCGGATCCACTTGGATTCGGTTGACTTCGCTGGAGCCAATGTACCCAATGAAATATAGGGGTCGGTCATGGTTTGAATTCCTCGTCTGCATATCCTTTTTGGTGAAGGTAATACAGGGAAGGTTTTTAGCCGCTATATTGCAGTGTTGAACTAACGGTTTTAGCTCTTCATGAACCAGCTTGATCTGAGTAAGGAACACTTCTGAATTGGCCAAGGCTTCTTGCAAGGCTTCCCTGGTTTCTTTAGACAACCATAGCAACTCATACAATGTTATCTGCGCTGAAATGTTAGCTAGTTGAGCCATGATATCGAAGATGCGCGGAGTGTTCGAGCTCTCCGGTTTATCTCTTCCAATCGGACGATTAAAACGAGACTGCTTCGGATTCTGAACCTCCTAGGGCTTCTTTTCTTTTTGTTTATCAACCGGCTTTCGTCGAGCGTCTTCAACTGGTCTAGGAGTCGTAATCACTCCCAGTTCCGTGAGAGTTTTGGCTGGTCCCGGTTTAGTCACCCCCTGCTCAGCTACCTGATCACTAGGTGATGGATTGTTGAAGTGATACTGATTTCCGCTTCTAGTGGCAAAAACTTCTTGTTCTTCTTCGGAGAGCGGGAAGGCAGGAGCTTCATCACCATCCTCTTCGAAGATCGCGGAAGTAGCATTGCAGGACTTGCTTTTACCCTTTCTGGTCGAGGAAGTCGTCCACTGATCATCTTCAATAAGATCAGGATGGACCCAGAGGATTTCGCCGTTTGGGGCTGTGTGTAGCACAAGTCCTTTTTGGCGTTGTCCGTATGGGTCGTCGTTTACTGTCTTCATTCCTACCTTGGTGATGCGTTTTGGTTCAAACCATGCTGTGGGTACTGATCCAAAGCTAATTAATACTGCATGTGCTCCTATATTCTTGGGCGGCTTCCGGGTTATGACGCCTACATCAATTAATGCTTGGATCTTATCCTTGAGATGGTAGCATGACCTTGTAGGGTGATGGACCGCTCTATGGTATGTGTAATACTTCGGATCCATCACTTTGCTGGCCCCTTCTTGATCCACGATCGTCGGCAGCTGGATTTTGTTATTCTCCAACAGGTACTTAAAGATGACGGGGACTTCGTCATCTTTGAATGAGTACACTTTAGGAAATCTTGGCTTCGAAGATTTCTGCTTCTGAGACCGTTGTCGCCATTGCGACTGCGATTGTAGTGGTGCTTGTTGCTGCGGCTGTTGCTAAGGTTGTAATTGGAAAGTTTGATTAGCATCAACTGCATTAGCATGTGCCTTACCTTTCCCTCGTGGGACAAAATTCTGTGTTTGAGCATTCGTCGCCTGTTGGCCTCTCTCCGCCTTCTTCCTTCTGAGGAATCGTTCTGCTTGCTCTCCTCGGACCTTCAAATCCTTCCATGTTTTGGACGGTGCTGTCCCCATTGCTTCCAACACGTCCAATGCGAGGTTGTTGTGGCAAGTCTGGAGAATAAACTCCTCAGTGATCGGGTCCCGACAGTTCATTGCCTTGTTCCGGAACCTTTTGACGAATGTATCGACTAACTCCCCGTCTTTTTGTTTCTCGTCAAGCAACGACCCGATGGATATCTCGGTGTCGTCGTCGAAGAAGTTGGTGAGGAATTTAGTCTCCATGTCGTCCCAGCTATTCACGCTTCCTGGCTTGAGGCGGCGATACCAATCGAAGGTGGCTCCACGAAGAGTGCCAACGAAGGACCGTACCATCAAAGGCTCATTACCAGAGATAACCCCTAGGTGTGATTTGAAGTAAATCAAATGCTGAGTGGGTGAACCCTTCCCATCAAACGGAGTGAAGTTAATTAAATTGAACTTCGCCGGATACGGGATTGATTCTCATTCTCTTGGGTATGGACAAGGAATGCCCGTCTTCTTCATCTCTTGAGCGGAAATCAACGTATTGATTTTGCTCTCGAGATTTTTAATCTTCAAATTTTTACCTGTATTTTCGTTAGCATTCTCGTTACCACCCCCTGCATTGACGGGAGGATTATTGGCATTGTGAGCTTCATCCGTATGTGCGTCCTCATCTTCCTAATTAACCTGGTTACGACGACTTGGTTCGCCTTGCTGGTTTGTCAGTGCTTGGATTTGTTGGTCATGCATTTCTCTCATATTCTGCATGGCCATCTGCATTTCGAACCTGAAGCTCTCCTGTTGTTTAGCCATACCTTCTTCGAGCATCTTGGCCACTTGTTCCGCGCTTATCATAAGTGACTCGTGGGGTTGTCCTTCGCTGGACACTGTATTATCTGATGCGACTGCAGAGCCGGCATCCGATTCTTCATCCACTGAAGGTGGTCTTGTCCGAATCCTACCATAAGTTGCTCGTATGATAGCTCCAGACTGCAGATGGGTTACACGCCGGGGTGCTTCCGGAATCGACTTGGGATTATCCCGTGTCGATGTCCCCTTGCTGGTCATATTAGTGGTGACCCTCGGAAACTCTCCATCTTCGACTACCGTTCTTCTTCGTCAGAAACGCCTAGGCCTTGGTTTTGGCGTTTCGGTACTGAGCCTTTTGAAAACCGAAATTCTTTCGGGGACTGTTTTGATGCAGTTGCACTCAGACAATACTGCCCGAATGAGTTTGGAACAGGGGCATTGAGTTTCTAGTTTTCGAGGACTCCTTTCCCTGGTTTTACTCGTACCCCCAACACGATAGTACAACTCGTCAGTTTGAAGGTCGGAGTAACCTATCGTGTGTTGGCACGACTTCTCAGGTATAACGCTATCATCATCAGACGATAATGTTTCCTTCTGAGGGCGAACTGCCTTCTTTGGGCTTTCAAGAGTCACGCGTCTCGAAACACGCCTTTGTGGGCGTGAGTTCTCGGCGGGCTCCTGGACTTCAATGCGCAAACTGGTGCGCGTAGTTGCCATGAACTCCTTGTCATGTTGAGGATGGCGGCGACTCCCAGCATGTTGAGTCGTTCGGGGCTTCTTTAACGGGCCCAAACATTCTTGAACTGGAGCTTTGCATCGCTCATCGGGAAGTGGACCGAGGCGCTCCAAAACTGACTTCCTTCTTCGGGATGGTCCTACGGGATCTCCTGGAGCAGCTATGGGAATTATTGGCGATTTAGGTTGGTTCGCCAAAGGTTGAACTTTTGCTGAAGGCTGCAATGGTTGCTTTTTAGCCTGAATCGCCGCTTCAGACTTCGGCCTCCATACTTGGCGGGTCGGTGGCGGCTTTTTGGCCACTTCCTTCTGCAGTCTTCTGCGGGCTTCTTGGACTTGAGCCCGTGCCTGCGCTGACAGTGCGCGGCGCTTGCGAATACGCTCCTCAAGTGTCGAACGATTCCGTTTGACACGGATCCATTCATTCGTTGGCGGCTTGGAGGAGCTATCATTCATTGGTTGTTGAGGCTGTTTGCCTCTCCTGTTCTTCAAATCCGCGTTATAGCGGATTCCGTCAGTGGACTCCATCGCCTTTGCGAATTGCTGCGCCAGGCGTTGACGTCGCCTCTGGCGGGCTCTCTTTAAAAGAGTTACTACGCCTTCGGCCACGGAGGAATTGGCCAAAACAGACTTGACCTGGTTGGAAGTCGGTGGAACTTCACTCGATGCAACTTCGGCATCGATCGGGGTGAGATCTTTCTTGGTATTCTCTACTTCTTCATACCAACGGACTTTTCTCCTGGAAGAGAACTTCTTGGACTTCTTGGACTTGCGGGGGGAGGTGGATCCGGACGAGGATGATAGATACTCCTTAAACTTTTGTTGGTCGAATTCATACTCGACCTCCTCCTCAACCGGGATTAAGATCCGCGGCTGCGACGCAACGATCTCGGCAGTAAGATCGGTGGCTCCCACTGTGGTCGCCAGATTGTTCACGGGAAAAATTATCTTCATTGATGTCATTGTTCTCTTAAGCAACAGTTTATCGGTTACAAAAGGTCCGGTCTTTTTATAAGATCCGGTTATAACAAAATCAAAGAAAAATAAAAAGATTACAACTATCTTTTTTTTGTAGAACAAATCGCAAGATTCTGTTTTGCGGTCTCTTGCTTGTGTGGGTTCTTCGCCTGCGCCGGGGTTAATCCGTGGACCACCGCGTGATCTTGATCCGGTCGGATCTACACGGTATGATGGGTGTTATTTCACGAAGGAAATAACAGCCGAGGGGATTATTTCACCAAGGAAATAATAGCCTCAAGTAATCGAAATCGACCAAGCGAAATCGATACTCTTCTCGGGATCAAAAACCAAGTTTTGATCCGGAGGGTAACCGTGTAGATCTCAGATCTGATCTCTCTCGAACTCCTGCCTTGTTTGGTGTGGATGATCTCCAAGAACCAGATCTGAAAAGTTCAAGTCTTCAAAGCTTCAAAACTCCGAGGTTTAGATCTCAATCCAGCAGAGCTTCGCCTCAAAAGTTCACCAAAATTCCAACCTCCAAAACAATGAGCCCTCAAGCCTATTTATAGGCATTTAAAACCGGATCTGGGCTCAGATCTGGGCCCAGATCTGGGCTCGGCCACCTAGGTGGCTCGGCCACCGAGCCACCAAAAGGTGGCTCGGCCGGCCACCTTGGTGGCGCGGCCGGCTCGCCCACCGAGCCACCTTGGTGGCTCGTCGAGCCACCTGAAGGCGGCTCGGTTTTGGCCGAGCCCTCCGGGTGCTTGGTGTTTCGCCGTTTTCCGGTTTTGCGCTTGATTTAAACTCGATTGTTGATCTGGACTCTAATTTGGCAGTCCGGATCTTGATTTGGCAGTAAATCCGCCTTGGTGTTCGAGTTTGAGTCCGAATCCGATCTTGATTTGATCTTGATTCGTTCGAGTCCGCTCCCGATCTTGATTGATGTGGTGAACTCTACTGTTGGATGATTCGTTGATTCATCGACCCGTTAGCTTGATTGGGCACGCGATTGGAAGTATTCTGTTGTTTGCGTGCGGTTCGTTAACCTCGTCGCCTCGTTAATCCGCTTCGTCGCGTCTCACTTGGCTTCGGTGTTGTGGTCTAACAATCATGCTTGGATATATCGCCCGATGGTTCGTTGGTTTGTCGAATCACCGTGTCAAGCTGTGTTAAGGGACCTATAAGCAGTTTTATACGCCTACATAACTGTCTAAAGGTTTGACCAAGATGGGATTTGAGATGCTCCTAAATGTTCAAAGTTTTGATCATCCAATATGGGTGGAAGCCTCTCGTTTATTGAAAGGGAATTCCAGTTTGGGTCTTGACTATTTAAAGGTTTGACTAAAGGGAATTTGAGATGATTTTAACTATTGAAAGGTTTGATCGTTCAATTTATGGACCTCTTGTTCATGGAAGGAATCGAGAGGGGACTTTGTATTTGGCCCTAACTGTTTAAAGGTTTGACCAAATGAGAGTTTGAGACGATTCTAACTGTTTAAAGGTTTGATCGTTCAATTTGTGGACCTCTCGTTCATAGAATGAATCGAAAGGAGAATTTGGATTTGGCCCTAACTGTTTAAAGGTTTGACCAAAAGGAAGTTTGAGACGATCTTAACTGTTTAAAGGTTTGATCGTTCAATTTGTGGACCTCTCGTTCATGGAAAGAATCGAGAGGAGAATTTGGCTTTAGCCCTACTGTTTAAAGGTTTGACCAAATGGGAGTTTGAGACGATCCTAAATGTTAAAAGGTTTCATCGTTCAATTTGTGGACCTCTCGTTCATGGAAGGAATCGAGAGGAGAATTTGGCTTTGACCTTAACTGTTTGAAGGTTTAACCAAATGGGAGTTTGAGATGACCCTAACTGTTTAAATGTTTGATCGCTCAATTTGTGGACCTCTCGTTCAGGGAAGGAATCGAGAGTAGAATTTATCTTTGGCCCTAACTGTTTAAAGGTTTGAGCAAATGAGAGTTTGAGATGATCCTAACTGTTTAAAGGCTTGATCGCTCAATTTGTAAGTGGTCCTCTCGTTCATGGAAAGAATCGAGAGGGGGTTTTGGTTTTGGTCCTAACTATATAAAGGTTTGACCAAATAGGAGTTTGAGACGATCCTAACTGTTTAAAGGTTTGATCGCTCAATTTGTAGACATCTCGTTCATGGAAAGAATCGAGAGGAGATTTTGGCTTTGGCCCTAACTGTTTAAAGATTTGGCCAAATAAGAAGTGGGAGTAGGGTACAAATAATAGAGAGAATGTTGACCTATACAAATCACTCGGTAGGGGTTTTCAGTGTCAAGTGGCTAGAATTTAACACGAATGGGTTTGATAATCGCCATGGATCAGTAGATTGAAATTTTGAGTGTCGTGTCAGGACTTCAATAGTAGGAGTGTTAAAGGATAAACGCAATGGGAGTTTGAATGGATTTAACCATGAAGACTTTTTGTGGACCCACCATCAATTAATTTGATCAGTGAGGGTTTTTGTGGCGGAGGACCGTGAGTCATCAAGCACTTCACAATTACACCGTGAGAGTTTCATAAGAAAAGATTAACCAGATGCAGTCATTGAATCTTGTCTCAATAAAAGAGCGCTCCAAAAACACCGCGGGAATGAATGGGATTGATCCTAATGATTGAAACCAACCCAGGACTGTGATTGAAAGAAAGAGGACATTTCGTCATCTTTCACTCCGCAAGAGAATCCTAGTTAGTAGGAAGACGCCGGTGACCGTAAAGGGTTATGGCAGCTTGCTCCTTAGTAGGTTGAAGCAGATAGGATGTGCTCCATCCTTGAAGCATTTTAGTGTCACAGTGAAAGTTTCGTGAAGGAAGATTGACCTGATAAAGTTATTGAATCTCATCTCGACGAAAGAGTGCTCAGAAAATCACAATATGAGGGTTTTAATCATCTTGAAAATGATTAAATAGCCACAGTTGGAGGTTCTTAATCATGATTAAGAATGAATTATTCTGATGATTGGTTTTCACCTAGAATAATCAATCGGTTTTGGGTTATCCTTAAAATACCATGTGTAGTATTCTCCAGGAACTTCCTATTGGAATGAATTAAGATATTCCACACCCAGCTCTTTGGCGAATCTGAACCCAATTATATTTGTCCACATTGTTGGATTATCCTTAAGAATATTAAAAGTAATATTCTCCAGGTTCTTCCCATTGTTGGAAATAAGGGAAGTAATTTAACCTCGTATACCCGTCGGAGAAAAGTGAGAAGCAGTTTATACTCTTATACTATTCGAAGTTACATGGAGAAGTAGTTTATACTCTTATACTCTTTGGAGTTATATGGAAAAGCAGTTTATACTCGTATACTATTTGAAATTACATGGAGAAGCAGTTTATACTCGTATACTCTTTGAAGTTACATGGAGAAGCAGTTTATACTCGTATACTCTTAGGAGTTACATGGAGAAGCAGTTTATACTCGTATACTTTTTAGAGTTACATGGAAAGTAGTTTATACTCATATACTCTTCGGAGTTACATGGAGAAGTAGTTTATACTCGTGAATTCTTCGGAGTTATATGGAGAAGCAGTTTATACTCTTATACTCTTCGGAGTTACATGGAGAAGCAGTTTATACTTGTATACTCTTCGGAGTTATATGTCGTCTTTATTTGGCTTGTTTTGCTATTATGATACCGGAGTCAATTAAGGCTTGGATTTTATTTTTGAGGCCAAAGTAAACCTTGGTGAGATGAAGAACCCTTCTGTGGTACGCACATTAGTTTGGATCCGTAATCCTCTTAGCTCCCTCTTGATCTTTAATACGTGATTGCTCGATTTTGTTATTAGCGAGGAGGTATTTCAAGATGACTGGAACTTTATCATCTTTGAAAGAATACTCTTTCGGGGACTTTAGATTGGGAGTCTTCTGTTGTCTTCGGGGTTGCTGTTGTGACGTTTGATTGGCGTTCACAGCGGTTGCAGGTGTCGTCGGTTGCCTTCTCTCAACTATCTTTCTTTTAAGAAAGCGTTCACCTTGCTCGCCGTGTAGTTTTAACTCTTTTCACGTTGCTGAAGGCATGACCCCCAAGGCTTCTAGGACATTAATGGAGAGATTGTTGTGGCATGTCTGCAGGATGAATTCCTCTGTGATAGGATCTCTGTAATTCATTACCTTGTTACGAAGTGCTTGACAAAATTATCAAATGACTCTCCGTCTTTTTACTTCTCATCCAAAAGGGTTCCGATTGACACTTCAGTGTCATCATTGAAAAAATTGCCAAGGAACGAACTTTCTATGTCATCCCAGCAGTTGAGGATCCTAGGCTTGAGACACTGGTACCAATTGAATGTGGCCCCACGAAGGGTGCCAACGAATGATCGGACCATCAAAGCCTCGTTTCCAGATATCATGCTCAAATAAGACTTAAAATAAATCAAGTGCGGAGTAGGCGAGCTCTTCCTGTCAAATTGTGTGAAGTTAATCAGATTGAATTTTACCGGATACGGGACTGAATCTCATTCTCTTGGATAGGGACACAGAATACCCATCTTCTTTATTTCCTGAGCGGACATCAAGGC
>BQKN01010267.1:0-11502 GCA_022839385.1 Asparagus kiusianus | reverse complement strand
GGGGGTACGAACAGAGCTAGAAAGAGAAGCCCTCGTAGGCTCAAGACTCAGTGCCCCTATTCCAAACTCATTCGGGCGGTATTGTCTCAGTGTAATTGCACTAAGATGGTCCCCGAAAGGGTTTCGGTGTTCGAAAGACTCAGCACTAAGACACCAAAGCCAAGGCCTACGCGTTCCCGACGAAGGAGAGCGGTGGTTGAAGATGGAGAATTTCCAAGGGTCACCGCTAACGTGACCAGCAAAAGGACATCGACACGAGATGATTTCGAGTCGATTTTGAAAGCGTCGCGGCGTCTAACCCGTCTGCAGTCTGGAGCCATTGCACGAGGAACTTATAGTAGGGTTCAGATAAGACCACCTTCAGAAGATGAGGAATCAGATGCATGCTCTGCAGTTGTGTCTGATAACACCGTATCCAGCGAAGGAGAACCCCGCGAGTCATTCATGATAAGCGCGGAACAAGTGGCCAAGATGCTTGAAGAAGCCATGGCTAAACAACAGGAGACCTTCAGGCTCGAGATGCAGATGGCCATGCAGACCATGAGGGAGATGCATGAGCAGCAAATCCAGGCACCGAGGAACCAGCAAGGCGAACCAAGCCACCGTAATCAGATTGTTCAAGAAGTTGAGCATACGGATACGGATGAAACTCGCAATGCCGATGACCCTCCCATCAACGCAGGGGATGGTAATGAGGATGCCAACGAAGATACAGGTGAAAACTTGAAGATCAAAAGCCTCGAGAGCAAAATCAATACCTTGATGTCAGCTCAAGAGGTGAAGAAAACGGGCATTCCTTGTCCATACCCAAGGGAGTGGGATTCAATCCCCTATCCGGCGAAGTTTAGTCTAATCAACTTCACGCCGTTCGATAGGAAAGGTTCCCCCACTTAGCATTTGATTTATTTCAAATCGCACCTGGGTGTTATCTCCGGCAATGAGCCTCTGATGGTGCGGTCATTCGTTGGCACTCTTCGTGGAGCCGCCTTCGATTGGTACCGCCGCCTCAAGCCAGGTAGCGTGAGCAGCTGGGATGATATGGAGACTATGTTCCTCACCAACTTCTTCGACGACGACACCGAGATATCCATCGGAATGTTGCTCGACGAGAAACAAAAGGACGGGGAGTTAGTCGAAACCTTCGTCAAAAGGTTCCGGAACAAGGCGTTAAATTGCCGGGACCCGATCACTGAAGAGTTCATTCTCCAGACCTGCCACAACAATCTTTCGTTGGATGTGTTGGAAGCAATAGGGACAGCACCGTCCAATACTTGGAAAGACTTGAAGGTGCGCGGTGAACAAGCCGAACGCTTCCTCCGAAGGAAGAGAGCCGAGAGGAGTCAATCGATGACAAATCCTCCGAACTCGAACTTCGCCTCCCGTGGTAAGGGCAAAACACCTGCAGCAGCTGTCGATGCTAATCAAATGTCGCAACAGTAGTCCCGGAGACAACAGAAAACTTCGGATCAGAGGCCTCAAAAAGAGTACTCCTTCAAGGACGAAGATGTTCCAGCCATCTTCAAATCCCTCCTTGACAATAACAAGATCAAGCTCCCATCGGTCACGAATCAGGAGGAAGCTGACAACACTGCGGATCCGAAGTACTGCGCATACCACAGGAGGATCCTTCATCCCACCAAGGCCTGCTTTACTCTAAAGAACAGTATCCAGACCTTGGTTGAAGCCGGTGTCATAACACTGGAGTAAGCCAGTCAAGAACGGCGAAACTCCAGTGGGTGCACGAGTATAAACTGTATCCCAAAACTCCGACCGGTATAAGAGTATAAACTGCTCCCTGATACTCCAATAGGTATAAGAGTCTAAACTATTTCCTTTCTTCCACGGGAAGTTCCTGGAGAGTGCCATGCGTGGTATTCTTAAGGATAACCCGATCATGCGGTTAATGCAACAATAAACCCAGTTTTGCAAAGAAAGCTGGGGGTCGATAATTCATGTAACGGGAAGTTCCCGGAAGAATGTTAAGTGTAATATTCTTAGGGATAACCCGGTCATGATGGATAAAGTGATAAACACTAAACTCCTAATTTCCGAACACTTGATTAAACAGGAAAGAATTTTGGTCTATCAATCATTGACCAATTGTCGAAACCCTTTGTGTTAAGTCCTTATCACTTAACACCAGGGATCCCCTTCCGAGTGATTTGTACGAATCAATATTCCTATAATGATTTGTACTCTTACTCTCACTTTTCACTTGGTCAAACCTTCCTACAGTTAGGACCAAAACCAAAATCCCCTCTCGATTCCTCCAATGAACGAGAGGTCCGCCTTCAAATCGAGTGATCAAACCTTCCTACAGTTAGGGTCATCTCAAACTCCCGCTTGGTCAAACCTTCCTACAGTTAGGGCCAAAACCAAAATCCCCTCTCGATTCCTCCAATGAACGAGAGGTCCACTTTCAAATCGAGTGATCAAACCTTCCTACAGTTAGGGTCATCTCAAGCTCTCGCTTGGTCAAACCTTCCTACAGTTAGGACCAAAACCACAATTCATTCTCGATAAACGGGAAATTCATCCTTAGTTCGGTAATCAAACCTTCCGACAGTTAGGGTTATCCGAATCTGTTCGATTCTCGGAGTGGAGATCCCACTCTTAGTTTCACCTTTTCGGATTCTGGGGGTGGGGATCCCACCTCGAGTCTCCTTTTCAAATTGGGAATAAAATATAAAATTCTTCCTTTCCCACACCAATCTTTTCCAAAAGTTTATCAATTTAGGATTCATCCTAGGAAGTTTATCCCGAATCCTAAGCAGGGATAAGTCTGCGCCTAACACGCGCTGCCAGTTTAGTCTTTCCCCGTAGAAAAAGACACCAGATTTCGATTCTGGGGTATTTTATCCTGAAACCTAAGGAAGGATAAGTCCGCGCCTAACACGCGCCGCCGGTTAGTTCTTAACCGTTAAAAAGAACACTCGCCCACATATTCAACATTGTGGCAGGTTGTTATTAATAACACCAGAATCCATGCCTCACACGCATGGGGAATTTCATCCCGAATCCTAAGAAAGGATATGCCGATGCCTAATACGCGTCGCCGGTTTAGTCTTTTGCCGATTGAAAAAGACACCAGAGTTCGATTCTGGGGACCTTTATCCCGAAGCCTAAGTAGGGATAAGTCAGCGCCTCACACGCGTCGCCGAGTAGCCTATTCCCGTAACAATGGCGAAGTCTATGTATTCGACATCATAACACAAAGTCTCAGAGAATTCAATCTCTGAGCACAACGTTACATGCGAACGGATTTAAACAATCCGCATGCTAGCCCGACTCAAACGGTAGTCGGTAAAGGCTAATCAAATCCGTTTAAGGCTGGGGGTTAGCCAAAAACCCTAAAGTCAGCGCCTCACACGCGTCGCCGGGTAGCCTATTCCAGTAACAAGTGGTAAAGTCTACATATTCAAAGTTGTAGCACAAAGTCTAAAGGAGTTCATTCCTTTAGCACAACGTCACATGCGGAACGGATTAAAACAATCCGCATGTAAGTCCGATTCAAACGGTAATCGGTAAGAGCACCTCAAATCCGTTGAAGGCTGAGGATTTGCCAAAAATTCTAAGTCAACGTCTCATACACGTTGCTGTTTAGTCTTTTCACAGGAGAAAGACGAAGTCTACGTATTCAATATCGTAGCACTAAAATGGTTAACTCTTTTAGCTTAACGTCACATGCGGAACGGATTTAAACAATCCGCATGCTAGCCCGACTCAAACGGTAGTCGGTAAAGGCTTATCAAATCCGTTGATGGCTGGGAATTTGCCAAAAATTCTATAAGTACGAGTCATTGACGCATCAATTCTATGGGTTGGTCTCGTGACTCGAGTATCCGCCACGCTCCAATACCTTAAGAGCTTAAACTGTGTATACTCCAGCCGACGTACGAGTATAAACTGTGTCAGACGTCAAATAATACGTCGCAATGAAGCCTGAACGCCGGACAACGCGTCGCAATGGAGTTCAAACGCCGGACAATGCGTTGTAAACAAAGATTCAATGCAGTCAATCGATGATCAGTTCTATGTTGAAGCAACCAACTCGAGCTAAAAAGCAAGAAATCAGGAATCGACTTCAAGTTCAAAATTCCGACGACGGTCAGACAATAAATGCAGCACCGGAATCCTCACAGGCGTTCTACAAAGCACTGAGTGACCTGAAGGAATCGAAGGAATCCAGGACAGAAGCCATTCCAAAGTCCCGTTATACCGACTAAAGGTTGGGACAATCACATCCAAAGTATTCCAGACTCTTCTATAAAAGAACGAGGCTGAAATACTTTGGAAGGGGTATCTGTAGGCGTATAAAATTGCCTATAGGTCCCTTATCACAGCTCGACGACGCCAATTCAACAAACGGACCATCGAGCGACGTATCCAAGCACGACCGTTATCCCGCTAACGCCGAAGCCAAGCCATACGCAACGGAGCAGGTTAACGAGGCGACGAAGCCAACAAATCGCACCCAAGCATTGGAACGCATCCACTCGCACGCGGAATCAAACCAACGTTTCGGGGAATCACCGAGTCATCTAAACAAGGGCGAACTCGGTGATATAACGATCGAATCAAGATCAATTCCGGACTCGAACTCAGAAGCGGATTAACTGCCATATTTGGAATTAAGTCAACAAGTCGATTCCAAACCAAGTCAACCACAAACCGAATCAAAGTCTAAATCAACAACGAATCGGAACCCGAACGACGGAACCCGAACGACGGACGAAACGAACACACCCGGGGGACTCGGCCCAAACCGAACCAACCCGGGGTGGCCCGGCCCACCCCCCCCCACCCCAGGGTGGCCCGCAAACCCCCCCTCTCCCCTTGTGTGTTGTGTACACGTGCATACGCACAGGTTCGAGTGGCTATAAATAGGAGAGGTGTTCTTCATTTTAAGAGGTTGGATTTTGGAGGAGGCGAAGCCCTGCTGGATTGGAGATTCAAAACTTAGAAAAGATTCAATCTTTAGAGACTCGAAGACTTGCTCATCCGGATCTGGTGCTCAGCGATCGACAACGCCAAATAAGGCAGGAGTTCGAGAGGACCGGATCGGGAGATCTACGTTTCTATACTCCGGATCTAAGCTTGGTTCTTAGATCCCGAGATTGAGCGGTTGTTTCCTTGGTGAAACAATCCCTCCGGCTATTATCTCCCTTGGTGGAATAATACCCGTTATACTGCGTAGATCTGCCCGGATCGAGATCACGCGGTGGTCCACGGCAAACAACCCCGGCGCAGGCAAAGAACCCACACAAAGCGAGTGACCGCAAAACAGGAGCTCGCGATTCGTTCGACATAAAAGGAAACAAATTGTAATCTTTCTTTTTCGTATTTTGATTTTCATTGTAACCGGATCTTATAAAAAGACCGGATCTTTGTAACGCATAAAGTTGTTAACTAAGATGGCAATGATATCAATGAAGAAAGGCACAAATTTTCCCGCGAACAATCTGGCGACCACAGTGGGAGCCACCGATCTCGTCGACGAGATCGTTGCGTCGCAGCCGCGGATCCCGATCCCGATCGTGGAGGAGGTCGAATACGAGTTCGACCAACAGAAGTTCGAGGTCGAATACGAGCACAGTATTTCTCAAAGATTGATCTTCATTCTGGCTATCATCAGCTGCAGGTTCGGGAGATGGATATTCCTAAGACCACTTTTCTTACTCGATATGGGTCCTTCGAGTTCTTGGTCATGCCATTTGGGTTGACCAATACACCCGCGATATTCATGGATTTGATGAACCGGGTTTTTCGTCCCTTCTTAGATCAGTTTGTGATCGTTTTCATCGATGATATACTCATTTACTCGAGATCAGAGGCAGAACACGAGGAGCATCTACGAGTAGCTTTGAGGACTCTGCAGGAGCATCAGTTGTATGCTAAGTTCAGCAAGTATGAGTTTTGGCTTTCAGAAGTCAGATTTCTTGGCCATGTTATCAGTAGGGAGGGTATAGCAGTGGATCCAGCTAAGGTCGCAGCAGTTCTTGATTGGGAGCCACCGAAGACGGTGACAGAGATTCGTAGCTTTTTGGGCTTAACGGGCTATTACAGGAAGTTCATTCAGGACTTCTCGAAGATTTCGATGCTGATTACACGCCTTACGAAGAAAGGTGTACAGTTCATATGGAGCGTGGAGTGCTAGAATTCCTTTGATATTTTGAAGGCTAAGTTGACTTCAGCGCCGGTTCTGACTATTCCGAGCAGTGGTAGGACGTTCGTTGTGTATACAGATGTGTCGCGCCCCGCTTCCCAAAATACCCGGGAATCGGAACGTGAACAAGCCAGCGACGTATTAGATTGAGAAGAAATATACACTACCATTTTTTTCTATTTTCTTCTCAATCCAATACGCTAAGTGTCTGGAAATAAATACAATGCGAAGTCACAGGTCCCCGATCATAATCAGCAAGAATATAATGAACAACACAGAATAAAATAATACATATCACATCACAAATGAATATCATCCAAGACATAATGACACGGGTCAAACATGCCCTTATACAAAACTATCTGAAAGAAATACTGGAGAATATAATACACTGATCAATTAGAAATGGAAGGTAGTATAAAAGAAAACGGATGACCAATAACTAAGCTTCAGCTTCTTCTGCTCCATCTGCAGGGCACTCCTGCTGAGAATCCTGTGGCTCCTGATGAACTCCCAGCTGAACCTGTTCTTCCTCTAAGTCTGACGTACACCAGAGAAAACAGGTGTACGTCAGGGTGCATGGCACATGGCAAGATCCCACAAGGGAGAATAGAACGAACGAAAATCTAAAACGGAAATTGATACGATAATAGCAATGATAAAAAAGACGTGTAACTGGGAATTCCAACAAAAATCAATCAAGTAACAAGTCGGTCATGCAGCTAGTCATCAGAATAATCATCCATGTAACCATATCATACAAATAGATGGAATGAATACTTAAAAATCTATAACAAGAGACGTAGTACGTCGAGCGAAATAATCCAAACAAGGAAACCCTCATGTATATACCATATGTCTCAAATTATAGATAATTAAATATTAATCCCGGTCTATGTATGAAAAGATAATACAACTGATCCGTATCTCACAAAAAGTCATATCTAGCCTAGAAACGAGGTCAAGTAACTAGTCATCCTATAACAGGTCACTGGTCACATCTCACACAGAGTCAACGCTCCTATCACCGGATAACTGGCTGTTCACAAATCCCCTACGCGCATCCAATCCCACGAAACAGGCGGCTAGAGGACTACACGTAATCCGATCTCGGCCTGGTCCGAACTCAGGCAAAGCTCAGGTGATGAAATAAGTCACGGATCAAAGTGACGAAACAGGCCACTTTGTCCAACAAACCAACCCCAGGACGAAACAGGTCTCTGGTACGAGTCTGGAAGATACATCAACAGCCTTATCCGATCACATGAACATTAACTTCCCCAGCCCAACTCTTCTCGTTTTTCTAAGTCAACCATAATTCTCATTGAACTCGGGTTCACCACCTAAACTCAGTCAATACACTCACACATGTCACTAAGTCTGTTCATGACGCACGATACCACTAAGTCATGAACTACTAAAGGTTCTCAAACACAATCAGGAACAATCAATGCAACTACTCATGTGCAATAATATCATAGCATATCAGATAATCAAGATTAAGAATTATAAATCATAAACAGAGTCTGCATAATTTAGAAATATTCCTTTTCCAAAATAATTTCTTTTAAAGTTGTCATAATTTTCCTCAAATGATTCCGTTCTCAAATAAATTCTTTTTAATTAATATAATTATCCAGAAATGATTCCGCTACCGAAATAAATTCTTTTAATTCATAATAATTATTCCAAAATAATCTTTTCTCAAAATTGTTTAACAATTCAGATAATCCGTTTTTCCAAAATAAATTAATTTAGATTATCTATTTAATAATTATTCAAAACTAACTCTTTTTCCAAATAATCTCTTTTCTCATCATAATAAATCTAATTAATCTAGCAAACATTAATTTATTATTTGAAATCCTTTAATATCGTCATCAACAGTCCCACGTAGATAATAACAATTCATAATTAAACTACACAATAATTTATAATAAATGTAAATATTTAAACTACAAAACAGGGAGCAGGATCTTGCCTCGGGTTTTCGTTGGACGAATCGATGTTGACGGTACGGGTCCGTGGTCTGATTTGGGCACGGGTAGGAACGACGGGGCTGCTGGCTTGACGTGGCGATGATGATCTCGAAAGGGGGTTCGACAGTGGATGCCGGGCTATGCACGGCGTCGGCGGCAATGACGAAGCTGAGGGGCGTCGGGTAGCGATGTGGTTGGGCTCAGGTTGGAGGCGTGGGAGGGTGACGAGCAGGGGAAGGGAGGCTAAGGGTGGATCTGATCTGGTGTGATGAGGGGTTCGTGGCTGGACGGCGACGTCCTCAGGTCAGAGGCGGCTTAGTGAAGAGGTCGTGGTCGGAGGAGGGAGGCATCATCGGAGCCGGGTGTACTCGGGCTGGAGCTCGTCTTGTGGAGGCTGGCGTGGCGGTTGGCAAGGGAAGCTCGCGGCGGCAGACTGCTCAGGCGAGTTTGGGGCGGTGGACGACGCGGGGTTGACGAGGAGGCTGTCGAAGATGGGGGTTGGCTGCGGGGGTGGTTGCGGATCTGGGCGCGGGTCATGAGGAGGGTGAGCGGCTTGGCGACAGGAGGAGGTCGATGTCGTCGGGGTGCTGTCAATGGCGGAGGAGGACAGGTGGACGACGGGGGTGAAGGGGACAGCGGTGGTGGTGTTTTGGTCGGAGAGAGAAGAGAGAGAAAGAAATTGTGTGGCGGCTGTAAAAATGAAAACGAGAGAGAGGGGGGAGAGGATTTATATATATATTATATTAGGGTTAGGGTTAGGTATTTAACTAAAATAATTAAAATAAAATAGTTACGGGTATTTAAAAATTAAACTAATTATAGAATAATTACCTACAAATAAAAACTTACCCGTTGTGCTATTACAACAGTTGATACGAAATAGTCGAAATATACCCATATTGTACAATTAAACGGAAATGATTAATAATAATAATATATTTACTTACATTTAAAATCATATAATTATGGGATAATTATATACACGGTAAAACATATCAGTTGTACTAATATGACCGATAATACGCAACAGTAGAAATAAAACAAGAAATTATACAAATAATAGGTAAATAATAATACAGCATATTATACAAAAATATACATAATAATAATAATAATACCACGTATTATTCAAAATGATACGTAATAGTATCGGTAACACAGCGGATAAATTCCAGAAATATTTACTGCCCTAAATAAATTTATAGATATTTAAGTCATTTAAATAAATATAAAACTTAGATTTCAAATCATAGAAAAATCTAGAAATTCGAGAAAAATATAAATACTCTTCTAAAAATAATAATTAAATATTTAAAATACTAGAAAATTATTTTAACTAATATCGAAATTTCACGGTCCTTACAAGATGCTTCATTGGCAGGCTTAGGAGGCGTATTGATGTAGACTCAGAGGATAGTAGCCTATATCTCATGGCAGTTGAGGGTGCATGAGCAGAACTATCCCACTCATGACTTAGAGTTAGCAGCGGTGGTATTTGTACTGAAGTCATGGAGGCACTACTTATATGAGGTACAATTTGAGTTGTTCACAGACCATCAGAGTCTGAAGTATCTCTTTTCCTAGAAGGAACTCAACCAGAGACAGAGGAGATGGGTTGAGTTTATTAAGGACTACGAGTTCGCAATCCAGTATCATCCGGGGAAGGCGAACGTCGTAGCAGATGCTTTAAGCAGGAAGCGTCGACATCGGGTTTCGGCTTTGAGGTGTTCGCTACATCGGGATCTTATCACTCTTAGCCAGTTTGACTTTAGACCTGAGGTTGGTGGTACCAGTGCATTCTTGGGAGCTATGTCAGTGCAGCCATCTTGGAGTGACAGGGTTGTCAGAGCTCAGTTGGAAGACTCTTGGATTCAAATCTGTAAGGAGGAGATTTCCAAAGAGCCTAAGGTGGACTGGACTATTAGAGCAGATGGAGGATTGTGGATGAAGGGTAGACTGGTTATGCCAACCAGTGCAGAGCTGAAGAGGGAGTTATTTGATGAGGCGCACCGTACTTGATACACAGTACATCCAGGGACTACCAAGATGTACAAAGACCTGAAGAGACGTTTCTGGTGGAGTGGTATGCGGAGAGAGATTTTAGACTATGTGGCTAGATGTTTTACCTGTCAGCAGGTGAAGGCAGAGCATCAGAGACCGGCAGGGACGCTTCAGCCTTTGCCTATTCCGGAGTGGAAGTGGGCAGATATTTCTATGGACTTTATAGTGGGGTTGTGAAAGTCGAAGAAGGGGAATGATTCTGTTTGGGTGATAGTGGACCGATTGACGAAGTCAACACATTTTATTCCGGTGAGGACCACTTATACAGCCGAGACTTATGCGAGGATCTTCATTCGGGAGATAGTTTGACTTCACGGAGTTTCGGACACGATCGTATCGGATCAATGATCGGTTTTCACTTCATATTTTTGGAGGAGTTTCCAGGACTCATTTGGCAGCAGGCTATCTTATAGCAGTGTATTCCACCCCCAGACGGATGGTCAGACGGAGAGGGTGAATCAGGTGTTGAAGGACATGTTACGGGCATGTGTCATTGACTTCCAAGGTAGCTGGGAGGATCATATTCCATTGGTAGAATTCGCTTATAACAACAGTTATCAGGCGACGATCGGTATGGCTCCATATGAGACATTGTACGGGAGGCCCTGTAGATCGCAGATATGTTAGGCAGAGCCAGAGGATAGCTTGATGCTTGGGCCAGAGCTAGTGAGGCAGACTACCAAGAAAGTAGCATTGATCAGGGAGCGGATTCTAGTCGTTCAAAGTCGACAGAAGAGTTATGCAGATAAGAGGCGAAGACCCTTGGAGTTTCAGGTTAGAGACTCAGTCATGCTGAAGGTATCGCCTATGAAAGGCGTACAGCAATTTGGGCGACGGGGGAAGCTTGCGCCAAGATATATTGGACTATTTCAGATTTTAGAGCGCATTGGAGTTGTGTCATACATACTAGATCTTCCAGGTTTGATGTCTAGTATACACAATGTATTTCATGTTTCTATGCTCAAGAAACACTTGCATGATGAGGAGCAGCAACGAGTATTAGATGCACCAGAGATTGAGCTTCAGGAGGATTTGACTACTATTGAGATTCCGGTTTGTATACTTGCCAGGGAGGACAAGAGACTCAGGAATAAGGTGATTCCCTTAGTGAAAGTTCAGTGGAACCGAGGAGGCATTGAGGAGATTTCTTTGGGAGCGCGAAGAGAACATGCGTCGCGACTACCCACATTTGGTTGAGCAGGTAAATTAATTCTTATTATGTTATATATCTTACTTTATGTTTATATCTTTGGTTATGTTTACATTTAACGTTAGAATGAGGATATTTTCGCTTAA
>BQKN01010256.1:0-10994 GCA_022839385.1 Asparagus kiusianus | reverse complement strand
CCAGGGCTTGATCCCAATGTGGCAATGCACCGCCTCGACATCAAGCCGGATACCAAACCTGTCAAGCAACAGCAAAGACGGTTTCGTCCGCAGATCATGGAAGCCATCGAGGCTGAGGTTAAGAAGTTGATCGACTCAGGATTCATCCGAGAGGAACAACATCCAGACTGGCTAGCCAACATCGTTCCCGTCATGAAGAAGAATGGCAAGATCAGGATTTGCATCGACTTCAGGAATTTGAATGAAGCATGTCCAAAAGATGATTTTCCTCTCCCGATCACGGATGTCATTATTGACAATACATGTGGATTCGAAAGAATGTCCTTCATGGACGGCTTTTCGGGGTATAATCAAATCAAGATGCACCCGGACGACGAAAAGCATACAGCATTCAGAACGCCCCTCGGTGTCTTCTGCTATACGGTGATGCCGTTCGGTCTGAAGAATGCAGGTGCTACATACTAACGAGCGATGACTAAGATTTTCCAGAAACATCTCAGGAAAACGGTGGAATGCTACGTTGATGATTTAGTGGTAAAAAGCCGCAACAAAGACGATCACATCAAGGACTTGAGAACAATGTTTGATCTCATGCGGAGTCATCAGTTGAAGATGAATCCCACAAAATCCTTCCTCGGAATGTCCAGCGGAAAATTCCTTGGATTCGTCGTCACCACTAAGGGTATACACATCGACCCAGACAAGGTGAAGGCAATAAATGAATTGCAACCCCCGAGGAATTTAAGAGAACTCAGAGGATTGCAAGGTCGTCTGGCTTATATCCGGAGGTTCATTTCAAATCTTTCTGGGAAGTGCCAACCATTTTCTAAGCTAAACAAGAAGGGCGTATCGTTTATTTGGGACGATGCTTGCCAGAAGGCATTCGAAGATATCAAGGCATATCTGATGAATCCCCCTGTTCTGGTCGCACCAAAATTAGGTAAACCGTTCTTGATCTACATCAAGGCGATGAACCATTCGATAAGTGCTTTATTAGCACAAGACGATGATAATGGTCACGAACATGCTGTCTATTATCTAAGTCGGACCTTGATAGGCGCCGAGTCTCGATACCCAATGATCGAGAAAGAATGTCTCGCATTAGTGTTTGCGGTACAGAAAATGCGACATTACTTAGTTGGCCAGACGATTTACGTCATCGCTAATGTTAATCCGGTACGGGTATTCATGACTCAACCAGGTTCGATGAATTGGCGGTTGGCAAAGTGGGCCCTTCTCTTGTCCCAGTATGATCTGCACTTCAAACAGCAGAAGTCGGTCAAAGGACAAGCGATTTGTGATCTTTTGGCAGCAAGCCCGACAACAGACGCAGTTGAGGTATATGATGATTTACCAGATGAAACCCACGAGGTTAATACTACATCACACCAACAAGTATGGCGGTTATACTTCGATGGTGCTTCGAGAGCAGTTAATAAGGCAGTAACCCCTGGATGTCCTAAAGTCACCTCCGGAGTTGGAGTGGTCTTAGTTTCCCCAGGGAAGCACGTGATGCCCCGAGCTTATTCGCTGACGAATCCATGCTCCAATAACGTAGCCGAGTACAACGCGCTCATCATTGGACTCAGTTTCGCCAAAGAGCTGGGGGTCGAGTATCTCGAAGCCTTTGGAGATTCTCAACTGATCGTTAACCAAGTTCGTGGAGAGTATGAAGTCGGGAACCCAGATCTGATTCCGTACCACCAGGAGGCCGTCAGAATGGCAGATTCTTTTGAAGAATTCTACATCGAATACATCCCACGTCTCCAGAATGCTTATGCGGATGCACTGGCAGCACTAGCAGTATCACTCGCGCAACCGCCTGAAACTGAACTGCTAGTCACAGTAAGGTCACACCAACTCTGCATACCTATATACGATATGGAGGTTGAAGGGGAGGATGATAAAAACGAGAACGCCAAAGAGGTGAACTCAACCCAGATCGGGTCTGAGTCCCGAGATTGGCGTTTTCCCATTATTGATTACGTTCAATACGGCATTTTACCAGAGGATGCAAAAGAAAAAGAATCTATTCGCCGAAGAGCTCCGCGGTTCTTTTACAATACCGAGACCCGTACGCTATATCGCCGGGGGTATGATGATTTGCTTCTCCGATGCCTTTCGAACGAAGAAGCAAAAGAAGTTCTTAAGGAAGCACATGAAGGAGAATGCGGTGCGCATCAGCCTGGTCCCAAGCTGTATGATCGAATCAGAAGAATGGGATATTTCTGGCCAACAATGGTTCGTGACGCGATCGAGTACGCCCGAGAATGTCATGCTTGTCAAGTGCATGCAAATTATATGCACCAACCTCCGGAGCGATTACACACATCAACCACGTCTTGGCCATTCGAGACATGGGGTATGGACATTGTCGGTCCTATCTTTCCTCCTTCAGTCAAAGGTGATCGATTTATTCTCGCTATCACCGACTACTTTTCAAAGTAGGCTGAAGCCATTCCGCTTAAAGAAGTGAAGACGAACAACGTCATCAACTTCATCAAGCATCATGTCATATACCGACACGGCGTGCCGAGGCGGATCATTCATGACAACGGTCCGCAATTCATAAGCAACGCCTTCATCCGGTTCTGTGACAAGTTCAAGATCCAGGATGTTTCGTCAACACCTTATTACCCTGCCGCTAATGGATTGGCTGAGGCTTTCAACAAAACGATCATCAAGATCTTATCAAAGCTCGTGAAGACCAATAAACGAGATTGGGACGATAAACTCGGCGAAGCGCTCTGGGCTTATCGCACCACCATACGCACACCCACGGGAGCCACCCCATATTCGCTGGTGTACGGATGTGAAACTGTGCTACCGTTGGAGATTCAAATCCCCTCCCTTCGGATCGCTCTCGCAACGGAGATGACGACCGAAGAGCAGCATCAAAAGCGTCTCGAGGAACTCGAAAGGCTGGATGAAAAGCGCTTGGAAGCTCAACAAAACATCGAGTTCTACCAGGCCAGGATATCCAGAGCTTTTGACAAAAGGGTTCGCCAGAGAAGCTTCAAGGAAGGAGATCTGGTCCTCACTGCTCGTCGACCAATAATCCTCACCTCTAAGAAGAAAGGTAAATTCGAACCTAAGTGGGAAGGACCGTTTGTGATAGATACAGTCTATTCAAACGGTGCTTACCGCCTAATTTCTTTAGAGGGCAACAGGCAATTAATGCCAATAAATGGGAAGTTTTTAAAAAAGTACTATCCCTAGTACATTCAAGACAACTCATTTATCGGGAAGTTCCTTGAAGAATATCATACCTAATATTCTAAAGGATAACCCAAATTCATTTTTACCTCCAAAATTCCCTCACTGATCGACTTCAATCGACAGTGAGTTCACAAAAATGTTCTTTCGGCCCTCTTGATTCTTTCCATGAACAGGAGGTCCACTCTCAGTTCGGAGTTCCCTTTCGATAAACGAAAGAACTCCATTTCTTTTCTCTTTGGTTCAACCTTTTCATGGTTATAACCAAAGCTGAAATTTCACTTCGATAAACGAAGAACTCTTCTTTCGATCAGATAACCAATCCTATAAAAGGTAAGTTTATCTAGATCTTCCGGATTCTCGGAGTGGAGATCCCACTTCTAGTTTCCTTCTTGCACTGGAAATAGAATATAAAATTCTTCCTTTCCAAAAACAAGGAATAGAATATAAAATTCTTCCTTCCTTGTTCAGGGAATAGAATATAAAATTCTTCCTTCCCACACCAACTCTTTTTCCAAAATTTATAAAATTAAGATTCATCTTAGGAAGTTTATCCCGAATCCTAAGCAGGGATAAGTCTGCGCCTAACACGCGCTGCCGGTTTAGTCTTTTTCCGATTGAAAAAGACACCAGAGTTCGATTCTGGGGGTATTTTATCCTGAAACCTAAGTAAGGATAAGTCCGTACCTAACACGCGCGGCCGGTTAGTTCTTAACCGTTAAAAAGAACACTCGCCCACATATTCAACATTGTGGCAGGTTGTTATTAATAACACCGAAATCCATGCCTCACACGCATGGGGAATTTTATCCTGAATCCTAAGAAAGGATACGTCGACGCCTAACACGCGTCGCCGGTTTGGTCTTTATCCGCAGAAAAAGATACCAGAGTCTGACTCTGGGGACCCTTATCCCGAAGCCTAACTAGGGATAAGTCAACGTCTAATACACGTTGCTGGGTAGACTATTCCCATAACAATGGCAAAGTCTACATATTCGAAGTTGTAGCACAAAGCCTAGGGGAGTTCATTCCTTTAGCACAACGTCACATGCGGAACGAATTAAAACAATCCGCATGTAAGCCCGACTCAAACGGTAGTCGGTAAGAGCACATCAAACCCGTTGAAGGCTGAGGATTTGCCAAAAATCCTAAGTCAACGTCTCATACACGTTGCTGTTTAGTCTTTTCACAGGAGAAAGACGAAGTCTACGTATTCAATATCGTAGCACTAAAAGAGTTAACTCTTTTAGCTTAACGTCATGTGCGGAACGGATTTAGATAATCCGCATGCTAGCTCTTTTAGCTTAACGTCATGTGCGGAACGGATTTAGATAATCCGCATGCTAGCCCGACTCAAACAGTAGTCGGTAAAGGCTAATCAAATCCGTTAGAGGCTGGGGGTTGGCCAAAAATCCTAAAGCCAACACCTCACACGTGTCGCCGGGTAGCCTATTCCCGTAACAATGGCGAAGTCTATGTATTCGACATCATAGCACAAAGTCTCAGAGAATTCAATCTCTGAGCACAACGTTACATGCGAGCGGATTTAAACAATTCGCATGCTAGCCCGACTCAAACGGTAGTCAGTAAAGGCTCATCAAACCCGTTGAGGGCTGAGGGTTTGCCAAAAATCCTATGAGTATTGTGGTCAATCATTTCAAATGGAATGACGAATCATAATAAAGATAAAAAGGGAATTCACTAAAAGAGTCAAAAGTCAAATCACTCAGTAAACAAAATCAGACATCAAGACTGTGGCTAAAAATCTGCTGGCTGACCTTAGACAGCTTCTCATCATAAGCTTGCCTAAGTTCAGCCCTAAGGGACTCCTCGGTGGCGGTCGAAGTCTTCGCAGCAGCCTCCTCAATCTCGACTAGCCTCTGCTTCAAAGACTTCAACTCATCGGACAAAGCCGTACAGGTCTGCTGGTCCTGTGCTTCTGTCATCTGAAGAATGCCAAAAGTCTCCTCTTCTTCGCGGAGTTCTCTTCTAAGCTGATCTATCTTGGTCCCACAAGAAGTAATAGAAGAGCGGAGCTCGGCAAGTGAAGATAATCTGGTAGCAAGGCCGGTCTCAACTCGAGCGACTCGGTCTCGCTGCGCCTGAACCTCAAGACTAGCAAGAAGCTGAGTCTCGCGCAGTGACTGTAAATGGGTCTCCAGCTCAGCAGTAATGAAGGAAGAGGCACCGGTATCTCGAAGCTCACGAAACATCTGAAGCTCATGCTCTAGGCAGTCGAGATCGTCAACTATGGCCTTCGCCAAATCTGGGTATCCTGCTTCCCTTATCAAGTTGATTCTGGAATTAAGGAGAGGTTTAAACTGGTGAAGTGAAAGTCCATCGTGAAAGAGCTTGCTGATCATAGCATTCACAAAGGAGAAGAAGGAACGAACGTCTATGCAGATGACGACCTTGTCAGGATCGTCGTCAGATAACAATTCCTTCACTAAGACATGAAGACGAGAAGAACGCCCTACACAAAAAAGGGAGAAGTCCGTCAAAAGCCTTAATAAGAAAAAGGAATAACACTCTTCAATGAGTTAACTTATACCTTCTTCCCCTTGATCCGCTGGGGGTAGTGGAGGTGTAACGGCTGTAGATGCATCAACTGGTGTAGTTGGTCTCACAGCCGGCTCAACAGGGTCTTTCTCAACAAAAGCTCCTGCCAGATACAAAACAGAATTCACAGAGGCGTTACATTATAGTTGCATTAGTCAAGATTGGCTAGTCCTATAATTAACTCAGAAAGAAGCACATACCTTCAAAGAAACCATCCTCGGGATTTTCAGCGAAGGCGCGCTCAGAAAACATATCCCCAGGTAACTGGTCATCGATCTGAGGAGAGCTATATATGTAGCGCATCATGGGAGTGTCCGCAAACAAGCTTCCCTCGTCAAAGTCATCGATGGAGAAATCTGACATAAAAAGATATAAGTGCCAAAGAAGAGTGAAGAGACTACAACTAATGGAAATAAGTTACCTCTCACGGGTGCATCAGCCTCTTCATTTCTAGGATTCGCCTCCTGCAAGTTATCTGAAGGAGCAAGAAGTAGAGGACAGTTAGAAAATACACAAATTCGTTGATGTATTATCTAAAGAATACAGTGTCAGTGTTAGATGTACCTGGGTTCACGGAATCGGGTCCTACATTGATCTCCTCTCCAATGTTAGCAACCCCGGTAGGCCTCTCTTCATGAGGTAGTGGGTCAAACTCATCGGGAGATACGGGAATGGGATCGGGACTCATCTCATTCTCTCCACGCACTCCTATATAGAGATAGAAGAGCATGAGTCAATGTTCCGAATAACCAAGAGAATGGTTCACAGGATGGATATTACCTCCGTCACTGGCAGGATCATCGCCAGCCAGGTCCATATCAGAAGCTCGGGAAGCTGCACGCGGCTTACGGGCTAATCTCTTCCGCCTAGCAATGGGGATCGAAGGTCTCGCCTGGCGAGGAGGACGAAACTCTTCATCCTGATCAACTGTGGTCCCTGAAACATCAAACCATAGTCCGTTGCAATATTTCTGCAAGATAGAAATAAAAGATGAATTGCAAACCTCGCTCGGAAAAGTCATCATAATCTTCGGGATCCCCGCCTGAAGCCTCATCTGTGGAATTGAATGTTCTCTGGCCCTCTTCATCAATCCGGCGAGTCTTGTTCCGCGTCCTTTGTGCCCGAGCGTTCTCCCGAATCTTAAGGGAATCAAGCTGAGAAGCCTTCTCAGCCTCTATCTCTGCAATCGGCTTCACGGGGACAGTCTTGTTAGCCGCTAGTAACCACTTGCAGCTCAAGAAAGTAAGGTTCAACTGCCGATCAATACTCGGGAGACTGAACTTAGCACCAGTACAGCCAGTCACGGTCCACAACCATGCACGGAGACCGTCTACCAAACCACTATGAGTCCGAAACTGCTGATGAGGATTCCCGATGTAGAGCTGATCATAGCCAAACTGGCGAGCGAATCGGCAGGGTAGATATGGCTCTATGAAGCACTGATCCCTCACCCGAAAAGTCAGATAGCCAGGCCTAATGTTCACCAGCCAATTGAAGCAGCCAATGTCTAAGTGAGTCCGATACTCTCTCGGCCTCTCATCATCTATCAAGCACTCGCCGTACCGGCCGGAGAACTGCGGAAAACAAGTGGAGAATGCCCAACACTTGTGGACCTGCAGCTGCTGTCTGACATCAGAAAATCCTCGGCCCTCCCACCTGCCATTCTCAAGCAACTGTAGCAGGGGAACAGAGTGATCTGTGGCGTTCGGCACCGACATCATATCCGAGCGGTGGAGGATGAACCAGGCCATCAGATAAGCGTACGGAAGCTCCACCTTAAGAGTGGGAATCTGACCTGGCAAATCGGTCTCCTTCCGTGTGAAGGCACTAGAAAGCTGTCGAAGTCCTCGGTGAATGTCAGCTACCATCACCGGAAGAAGTGAGAGTTCTTTCTTGTAGGCAAGCTGAACCGCTGGATAGAGTACCTCCAAGGGCAAGGCGTCGCCAGACTGGTATGGAACCACGCACTTCTTCAACCAGATAGCAAGAAAGCCGGCAAGAAGAGTCATCGGCCGGATCGGTGTGATCGCATGCCATAAGAAAGATCTGAACTTGGTCTTCGCAGGGAAGCCACCCTCAGGACTGCTAGTGGTATAAGAACGAGCGTCAATCTTCTTCAACAGACTGTTCACTTCTGAAGGAGTAAGTGGGGCCAACTCACAAATATCCTCGCCAGAACGGTTCTCCAGGTTCTTGAACAAATAGTTCACAAACTGCTTCAGACTCACGGAGGCCTTGGTCCTTTTTGCTAAAGGCTCAGACTGTGCTAAAGCAATGTGATAATGACAAGTGAGATCCCATAGAGTCTTATAGCGATCAGGCATGCGATCCTTCAACTGGTCCAATTCATGAGTAGAGGGAAAGTACTCCTGGTATAGCATCTGTCCCATGGGCAAGCCAGAAATCCTGTGCATCTCGTGGAGAGCTAAGCCCAACTCCCCCTGCCGGGTCAGAAAAATGTTCGAGTCTGGATTATATAGCTCGAACAAAGCACAGAAATGCCTCAAACTGACAGGCAAGCCATACATGGTGGCACGAACAGCTGCATACAAACCGCAAGCGTGCAACTCCTCGCTCCATCGGCTCAAGACATATGTCGTCATGCGACTCCACCAAGACTTGTCCAAAGAGTGGACCCAACCATAAATCCTGTGACGAGTCGCGGGCATCTCCCGTCCTAGGATAGCGAGGCGATTCCTTAAGGTCGAGGCAGTGGCGAGAAACTCGTTACGTGGTGGTGCATCTAGTCCCAGCACCCCGGGATGCAATCCGGTGATATGACTCCAGCTCGAGCCAGGAGCTGCCTGATGTGTGACGTAGCCGCAATGGACGCTCTCATGATCCTCCGTCAAGCGCCACGACATCTCCCGTGTCACAGCCTGACGCCTGAGCTCAGTCAATGAGCGATGCCGAGGAATTTCCGGCAAGTATAGGAAGCCACTGCCGGTCTTGTGGAGCCACTGCTCAGCGTCAATGAATACGGCTTCTGGGTCATCGACAGAATCACCAAACAGGAAGTCGCTCTTCCGAAGAGGCTGAGTAGAGCTGGCATCCTTCACAAAAGGCGCATCTGTGATCAGCTGACGAATAGCTCGATGACTACCTTCCCTCATCACCTGGGCAACCTCAGTCAATGTGCCCGAAGCAAACTGAGGAGTAGCTGGAATAGGAGAAGGATCGTCGGAGGTCGAGTAATACTCGCCACGACGCCCACAGACTGCGTGGGACGAGAATGATCCAGAAGGGTACCCCACTGCAAAAAGACAGTTAAACACTGGTTAGCCTCGATTATAAAAGGAAATTGAACTCACCTTACAAATAGTTAAGGTAGAGTCATTGCCTTATAAAGGGTGAGACGATTTGGCCACATTGTGCAATTACAACACAGGGTATGTCGACAACATATCCCTGCCTTATAAAGCGCAATGTAGCGTCAATCGCCCCCTTTAATTTTGAGATATGGTTTTGACCAAGCAAAACATATCTTTGAAGCGTCGATCCTCACCAACGAGAATCAAGGCTCTTCCTGATTGCCTCGCCAAGGAGAACAACGTGGGGTAAAAATGGACCAATTTGCAAATTTTTAAGAAAAAAGGGGTTAATTTGCAAAATTCCCGAATATGCCGAAAGCGTCGATCCTCACCAACGAGAATCAAGGCTCTTCCCGATTGCCTCGCTAAGGAGAACAACATGGGGTAAAAAGGGATCAGTTTGTAAATTTACAAGAAAATAGGGACTAATTTGTAAATTTTCAAATACTGCCAAAAAAAAAGCTCACCAGCATAGGAGGGAGGCGCGCCATCAGCCGACATAGCAGGGGAACGACCTCTCGAAGCATGCGACATGTCAAGCTGCAAAATAAGTTAAAAGAGGTCAAATCTAGAAAAAATATCACTTTTTTATCAGATCTACCCCCCTTGAAAGATTAACTCGAGGCATCAAATCACACCCTCGACCCTCACATGCGATCCCACAAATGCATAAATTGAACTGAGCATGAAAAAGATCATAATTATGGAGGATTTACCTGAAGAAAGGCTCGAGATCCAACAAAGATAAAGCCTTTTAGGAAACTTTCACCACGTGCTCGAGGGGCCTGAGAGGGATTTTAAAAATCAATTCTTCGAGGGATTTCTCAGTCAAAGATCCAAAGGAAGACTAGATCTAAGACAACTATCGAGGTTTGAGGGAGAAAGAGTGCTCGAGGGAAAAGAAAAAATCAAAAAACAAGGGATAGGGGGGCCGGCCCTAGAGAGGAGAAGAAAAAAAGAGAAAAAGAAAGAAAATGGACCCCTATTTATAAGGTGAACCAAGTTTAACCGGACCGGACCAAGTTGAACCGAACCGGACCAGTCCAAATCAGTCCAAATAGGGTTGAATCAAGAGTCGAAACGACTTCAAAACAACTGAGGGTCCCATCCTTGGTTTATTCCTGTCTCTCCCACACATTCGGAAGGAACGGAAGAAATTTTTTGAGCCAAATTACTGCCTTTTTTGGCTCATTTTCAAGCCGGTTCAGCTCATTTTGAATACGGAAATACTCCAATAAGGTATACGAGTATAAACTATTCCCCATTTTTATTGAGAAGTTCCTGGAGAATATTTTTCTAAAAATATTCTTAAGGATAACTCAATAACACGACGCCGGACAACGCGTCGCAAATAAAGGCTCAACGCCAACAATCGAGGGTTAGTTGTATGTCGAACCAACAAACACGAGCTAAAGATTGGAAAATCAGGAATCGACTTTAAGTTCAAATTCCGACAACGGTCAGACAATAAATGCAGCACCGGAGTCCTTACAAGCATTCGACAAAGCACCGAATAGCCTGAAGGAGTGAAGGAATACAGAACGAAAGTCGTTCCAGGTCCCGTTACACCGACAAAGGGTAGGGGCAATCATATCCAAAGTATTCCAGACTCTTCTATAAAAGAATGAGGCTGGAACACTTTGGAGGGGGTATCTGTAGGCGTATAAAATTGCCTATAAGCCCCTTAGCTTAGCTCGGCACGATGATTCGACAAATCAACGGACGTTCGAGCAACGAAGCGAACTAACGAGGCTACAAAGCCAACGAACGGCACGCAAGCAACGGAATACGTTCGCGTACGGGACCAAACCAACGGTTCGGAAAGTTAACGAGTCTCAAACACCAAAGCGGATCTACTGCTAAATGAAGATTTGGGCAATCGAATCAAGACCCGAACAAATCAACGAG
>BQKN01010248.1:0-11859 GCA_022839385.1 Asparagus kiusianus | reverse complement strand
CGCAAAACAGGAGCTCGCGATCTGTTCGTTAAATAAGGAAAGTTGTAATTTTTCTTTATTTGTTTTGAATTTCGTTGTAACCGGCTCTTATAAAAAGACCGGATCTTGTAAACGCAAAAAGTTGTTAACATTGAGTGCAATGAGTTCGTCAATGAAGAAGAAGTTGATTTTTCCCGCGAACAATCTGGCGACCACAGTGGGAGCCACCGATCTCGCTGCCGAGATCGGAGTATCGCAGCCGCGGATCTCGATCCCGGTCGTAGAGGAGGTCGAGTATGAATTCGACCAGCAAAAGTATGAGGAGTACGTGTCCTCGTCCGGATCTACCTCCTCCCCCAAGTCCAAGAAGTTTCAGAAGTTCTCCTCCAGGAGAAAAGTCCGTTGGTGTGATGAAGTTAAAGCCACCAACGACGACCTCACCCCAATCGACGCCGAAGCTGCGTTGAGTGAGGCCCTACCGACCTCAAAGAAGGTCAGATCCGCCATTGAAGGCGTGGTGACTCTCTCCAAGAGAGCTCGCCAGAGGCAGCGTCAACGCCTCGCGAAGCAATTCGCCAAAGCCACGGAGTCCGTTGACGGGGTCCGCTACCATGCGGATCTGAAGAACAAACGAGGCAAACAGCCTCAACAGCAAGTGAAGGGTGGTTCCTCCAAACCATCGACTATGGAGTGGGTCCGAGTCAAACGGAATCGCTCGACATTGGAGGAGCGCATCCGCAAACGGCGCGCGTTATCGGCGCAAGCACGGGCCAAAGCTGAAGAAGCCCGTCGGAAGTTGCAGAAGGAGGTGGTCAAAAAGCCGCCACCAACTCGCAAGGTTTGGAGGCCAAAGTCTGAAGCAACGGTTCAGACCAAGGAGCGACAACCGCAGCCTCCGAAGATTCAACACCCGGCAAATTAATCCAAACAGCCGGTAATTTCTGCAACTGCTCAGGGAGATCCCGCAGGACCATCCCAGAAGAGAAAATCAGTTTTGGAGCGCCTCGGCCCACTTCCGAAGGAACGAGGTAAAGCTCCAGTACAGGAACGCTTGGGGCCAATGAAGAAGTCCCAACCAATGCAACATGCTGGGGGTCGCTGCAATCCTCAACACTTGGAGAAAATTGTGGCACCCAAGCGCACAACCCTGCGCATTGAAGTGCAAGAGCCCGCTGAAGATTCACGCCCACAAAGGCGCGTTTCAAGGCGTGTGACTCTGGATGGTCCGAAGAAGACAATTATTCCTCAGAAGGAAACGTTGTCATCTGATGACGACAACGTTATACCTGAGAGATCGTGCCAACACACGATAGCTTGCTCCGCCATTCAAACGGACGAGCTGTACTATCGTGCCGGGGGTACGAATAAATCCAGAAAGAGGAGCCCTCGAAGGCTCGAAACATAATGTCCTTGCACAAAGCTCATTCGGGCGGTACTGTCGGAATGCAACTGTGTTAAGGTAGTCCCTGAGAGAGTCTCTGTGTTCGAAAGACTCAGCAATGGAACGCCAAAACCAAGGCATAGGCGTTTCCAACGAAGAAGAAAGATGGTCGAAGATGGTAAGCATTCAAGGGTCACCGCAAATATGACCAGCACAGGAACATCGGCTCAGGATAACCCCGAGGCGGTTCCAGAAATACCCCGACGTGTAACTCGTCTACAATCCGAGGCTATCATTCGCGCGACGTATGGTAGAGTCCGAACAAGAGTACCTTCGGGAGATGAAGAATCAGATGCTGGCTCAGCAGTGGTGTCTGATAATACAGTGTCCAGTGAAGGACAACCCCGCGAGGCGTTTATGATAAGCGCGGAGCAAGTGGCCAAGATGCTTGAAGATGCCATGGCCAAACAACAGGAGACCTTTAGGTTCGAAATGCAAATGGCTATGCAGAACATGAGAGAGATGCATGACCAACAGCTTCAAGCATTAAGGAATCAACAAGGCGAACCAAGTCGTCCCAACCAGAACAACCTGGAAGATGAAGACACAAATGAGGTTCACAATGCTAACAACCCTCCCATCAACCCAGAGGGTGGTAACGAGAATGCTAGCGAAGACACAGGTGAAAGCCTAAAAATTAAAAATCTCGAGAGCAAGATCAACACATTGATCTCTGCTCAAGAGACGAAAAAGACGGGCATTCCTTGTCCATACCCGAGAGAGTGGGAATCAATCCCATATCCGACAAAGTTTAGTCTAATTAACTTTACACCGTTTAATGGGATGGGTTCACCTACTCAGCATTTGATTTATTTCAAATCGCACTTGGGAGTCATCTCTGGTAATGAGCCTCTGATGGTGCGGTCATTCGTCGGCACTCTTCGCGGAGCTGCCTTCGATTGGTATCGTCGCCTCAAGCCAGGAAGCGTAAACAGCTGGGACGACATGGAGACTAAGTTCCTCACGAATTTCTTCGACGACGACACCGAAATCTCTATCGGATCGTTGCTCGATGAGAAGCAAAAAGACGGGGAGTTGGTCGACACCTTCGTCAAGAGGTTCTGGAACAAGGCGATGAATTGCCGGGACCCGATCACCGAGGAATTCATCCTCCAGGCCTGCCACAACAACCTCTCGCTGGATGTGTTGGAAGCAATGGGCACAACACCATCCAAGACCTGGAAGGATTTGAAGGTTCGAGGAGAACAAGCTGAGCGTTTCCTTAGGAGGAAGAAGGTGGAGAGAGGCCAACCGGCAACAAATCCTCCGAAGCAGAACTTCAACCAAAAAGGGAATGGTAAAGCTCATGTTAATGCTGTTGATGCTAACCAGACAATTCAATTGCAACCTCAGCAACAGCAGCAGCAGCGAGCGCCACAACAATCGCAACCTCATTGGCAGCAACGGCCTCAGAAGCAAAAGTCTTCGGAGCCGAGGTTTCCCAAGGTCTACTCCTTCAAGGATGATGAAGTTCCCGGCATCTTCAAATATTTGTTGGAAAACAACAAAATCCAGCTGCCAGCGATCGTAGATCAAGAGGGGGCTAGCAAAGTAACGGATCCGAAGTACTGTGCGTATCACAGAGCGGTTCATCACCCTACGAGGTCATGTTACCAACTCAAGGACAAGATCCAGGCGTTAATTGATGTGGGAGTCATAACTCCGAAGCCTGCAAAGAACGTGGGTGCAAATGCAGTGTCAATCAGCTTCGGATCAGTGCCCACGACTTGGTTTGAGCCAAAGCGCGTCACCAAAGTCGGAATGAAGACAGTGAATGATGATCCCCACGGACAACGCCAAAAGGGACTTGTGCCCCACACAACCCCGAACGGCGAAATCCTCTGGGTTCATCCGGATCTCATTAAAGATGAACAGTGGGTCGGATCATCATCCAAAAGGAAATCAAAAGGCAAGGGAAAATCCTGTTACGGAATTTCTGCTATTCCAGAGGAAGACGACGAAGCAATTCCTGCTTTCTCATTTTCTGACAATGAACATGAAACTTTTGTAACCACCAGAAATGGGAACGAACATCGGTTCAAATGTCCAAATGTCTCTGATCGACTAGCTGAGGCAGGGATGACCATAACTTCCCCCGCATTTGCTGAAAGAAACCGACAGGAGCCCCTGCACCAAGATGTTCCAAACCTGAGGTAGTCTCGAGTCAATCAGCAGATTGGAAGAGATAAACCGGGAGATTCAAACATTCCTTACCACTTCGAGGTTATGACCCAGTTGGCTAACATCCCAGTAAAAGTAACTCTACACGAGTTATCACGTCTTTCTAAGAATACTAGGGATGCGTTCAACATTAGTCCTGACCAGCTCACTCAAATAGTTCAAGAAGCGTTAATCAAGCAGAAAGAAGAATTTGAGGATAAGATGGAATTGGCTATGCAACAAATAAGAAAGTTGCAAGCTGAAAGGTGTAAATGTTGCGCTACACCAGCCACACCTATTCCACACAGGACAAATGACAACAGTCCGAATCTGAATATGGTGATCAAGACTGATTCACCCCTCGGTAACGCCGGGGGTGATATGACCACACCCTTCAATGACGCTGGGGGTAGCCCAATTCCTTCTTCTCACCATCACTCAAAGAGAGATGGAGATGAAGACAAAAAGCAGAAGGAAATCGAGTCTGTCACCACCTCGACTAGACGTTATCCCAAAAGAAAGAGAGTTGAGGAAAGCCAACCAGAGTCCATACCCAGGTTCGCTACTGACCAAACATCACAACGACAACTACGGGAGCGATCGCCACAACAGTCGCTTCAGATGCAACGATACTCCTTCAAGGACGATGATGTTCCAGCCATCCTTAAATATCTTCTGGAAAATGACAAAATCAAGCTCCCACCTATCAGAGATCAGGAGGAAGCTAACCGGATTTCAGATCCAAAATATTGTGGGTACCATAGGAGGATTCTTCATTCCACGGAAACTTGCTACACCCTCAAAAACACGATACAAGCCTTGGTTGAAGCCGGCGTCTCAATAGTAAAACAAACTGAATGAGAACGGCTAACACCACTCCGACAAGTATAAGAGTATAAACTTCTCCTTCCTACACTCCAATAGGTATAGGAGTCTAAACTATTTCCTACTATTGACGGGAAGTTCCTAGAGGATTGTTATATTCTCAAGGATAACCCGGTCATATAACTGATTGTAATGACAAACCCAGCGTTGCAAGGAAAGCTGAGGGTGGATAAATAATGTATCGGGAAGTTCCTGCAAGAATATCACGCGCGGTATTCTTAAGGATAACCCAGTCACTATAGAAGAGATGAATAAGAAATCCACATTCAAGCTCTTATTGTCAAATTCTAACTCTCATCCACCCCATATTCGTTGGTGTACGGATGCGAAGCTGTGCTACCGCTGGAGATTCAAATCCCCTTCCTTCGGATCGCTCTCGCAACGGAGATGACGACCGAAGAGCAGCATCAAAAGCGTCTCGAGGAACTCGAAAGGCTAGACGAAAAGCGCTTGGAAGCTCAACAACACATCGAGTTCTACCAGGCTAGGATATCCAGGGCTTTTGACAAAAGGGTTCGCTAAAGAAGCTTCAAGGAAGGAGATCTGGTCCTCGCTGCTCGCCGATCAATAATCCTCACCTCTAAGAAGAAAGGTAAATTCGAACCTAAATGGGAAGGACCGTTTGTAATAGACACAGTCTATTCAAACGGCGCTTACCGCTTAATTTCTTTAGAGGGCATCAGGCAATTAATGCCAATAAATGGGAAGTTTTTGAAAAAGTACTATCCCTAGTACGTTCAAGACAACCCATTTATCGGGAAATTCCTTGAAGAATATTACACTTAAATATTCCAAAGGATAACCCAAGTTCACACCACCAAAATCCCTCACTGATCAATTTCAATTGACAGTGAGTCCACCAAAAAGGTCCACTCTTGATTTGGAGTCCCCTTTCGATAAACGAAAGAACTCCCTTTCTTTTCTCTTTGGTTAAACCTTCTCATGGTTATAACCGAAGTAGAAATTTCACTTCGATAAACGAAGAATTCTTCTTTCGATCAGATAACCAATCCTATAAAAGGTAAGTTTATCTAGATCTTCCGGATTCTCGGAGTGGAGATCCCACTTCTAGTTTCCTTCTTGCACTGGAAATAGAATATAAAATTCTTCCTTTCCAGAAACAAGGAATAGAATATAAAATTCTTCCTTCCTTGTTCAGGGAATAGAATATAAAATTCTTCCTTCCCACGCCTACTCTTTTTCCAAAATTTATAAAATTAGGATTCATCCTAGGAAGTTTATCCCGAATCCTAAGCAGGGATAAGTCTGCGCCTAACACGCGCTGCCGGTTTAGTCTTTTTCCGATTGAAAAAGACACCAGAGTTTGATTCTGGGGTATTTTATCCTGAAACCTAAGTAAGGATAAGTCCGCGCCTAACACGCGCGGCCGGTTAGTTCTTAGCCGTTGGAAAGAACACTCGTCCACATATTCAACATTGTGGCAGGTTGTTATTAATAACACCGAAATCCATGCCTCACACGCATGGAGAATTTTATCCTGAATCCTAAGAAAGGATATGTCGACGCCTAACACGCGTCGCCGGTTTGGCCTTTATCCGTAGAAAAAGACACCGGAGTCTGACTCTGGGGTATGTTATCCCGAAACCTAAGTGGGAATAAGCCAACGTCTGATACACGTTGCTGGGTAGCCTATTCCCATAACAATGGTGAAGTCTACATATTCGAAGTTGTAGCACAAAGCCTAAGGGAGTTCATTCCTTTAGCACAATGTCACATGCGGAACGGATTAAGATAATTTGCATGTAAGCCCGACTCAAACGGTAGTCGGTAAGAGCACATCAAATCCGTTAGAGGCTGAGGATTTGCCAAAAATCCTAAGTCAACGTCTCATACACGTTGCTGTTTAGTCTTTTCACAGGAGAAAGACGAGGTCTACGTATTCAATATCGTAGCACTAAAAGAGTTAACTCTTTTAGCTTAACGTCACGTGCGGAACGGATTTAGACAATCCGCATGCTAGCCCGACTCAAACGGTAGTCGGTAAAGGCTAATCAAATCCGTTAGAGGCTGGGGTTGGCCAAAAATCCTAAAGCCAACACCTCACACGTGTCGCCGGGTAGCCTATTCCCGTAACAATGGCGAAGTCTATGTATTCGACATCATAGCACAAAGTCTCAGAGAATTCAATCTTTGAGCATAACGTTACATGCGAACGGATTTAAACAATTCGCATGCTAGCCCGACTCAAACGGTAGTCGGTAAAGGCTCATCAAACCCGTTGATGGCTGAGGGTTTGCCAAAAATCCTATGAGTATTATGGTTAACATTTCAAACGGAATGACGAATCATAATAAAAATAAAGATGAAAACCAGTGTCACTGAGAGAGTCAAAAGTCAAAGTACACAGCAAACAAAATCATACATCAAGCCCGTGGCTAAAAATCTGCTGACTGATCTCAGACAGCTTATCATCATAAGCTTGCCTAAGTTCAGCTCTGATGGACTCCTCGGTGGCAGTCGAAGTCTTCACAGCAGCCTCCTCGGACTCGGATAGCTTCTGCTTCAAGGACTTCAACTCATCAGACAAAGCCGTGCAGGTCTGCTGGTCCTGTGCCTTCGTCATCTGAAGAACATCAAAAGTCTCCTCCTTTTCACGGAGTGCTCTTCTGAGCTGGTCTATCTCGGTCGCACAGGAAGTAAGAGAAAGGTCGAGCTCGGCAAGTGAAGATAATCTAGTAGCAAGACCAGTCTCAACTTGATCCACTCGGTCTCGCTGCACCCGAACCTCAAGACTAGCAAGAACCTGAGTCTCGCGCAGTGACTGTAAACGGGTCTCCAGCTCAGTAGCGATAAATGAAGAGACACCGGTATCTCGAAGCTCACGAAACATCTGGAGCTCATGCTCTAAGCAGTCAAGATCGTCAACTATAGCCTTCGCCAAGTCTGGATATCCTGCTTCCCTTATCAAGTTGATTCTGGAATTAAAGAGAGGTTTGAACTGGTGAAGTGAAAGTCCGCCATGGAAGAGCTTGCCGATCATAGCATTCACGAAGGAGAAGAAGGAGCGAACTTCTATGCAGATGACGATCTTGTCAGGATCGTCGTCAGATAATAACTCCTTCACTAAGACGTGAAGACGAGAAGAACGCCCTACACAAAAAAGGGAGAAGTCCGTCAAAAGTCTTAATAAGAAAAAAGGAATAGCACTCTTCAATGAGTTGACTTATACCTTCTTCCCCTTGAGCCGCTGGGGGTAGTGGAGGTGTAACGGCTGTAGATGCATCAACTGGTGTAGTTGGTCTCACAGCCGGCTCAACAGGGTCTTTCTCAACAAAAGCTCCTGCCATATTCAAAACAGAATTCGCAGAGGCGTTACATTATAGTTGCATTAGTCAAGATTGGCTAGTCCTATAATCAACTCAGAAAGAGGCACATACCTTCAAAGGAACCATCCTCGGGATTTTTAGCGAAGGTGGGCTCAGAAAACATATCCCCAGGTAACTGGTCATCGATCTGAGGAGAGCTATATATGTAGTGCATCATAGGAGTGTCCGCAAACAAGCTTCCCTCGTCAAAATCATCAATGGAGAAATCTGACATAAAAGAATATAAGTGCCAAAGAAGAATGAAGAGACTACAACTAATGGAAATGAGTTACCTCTCACGGGTGCATCAGCCTCTTCATTTCCAAGATTCGCCTCCTGCAAATTATCTGAAGGAGCAAGAAGTAGAGGACAGTTAGAGGATACACAAATTCATTTGTGTATTATCTAAAGAAATACAGTATCAGTGTTAGATGTACCTGGATTCACGGAATCGGGTCCTACATTGATCTCCTCTCTAATGTCAGCAACTCCTGTAGGCCTCTCTACATGAGGTAGTGGGTCAGACTCATCGGGAGATACGGGAATGGGATCGGGACTCATCTCATTCTCTCCACGCACCCCTATATAGAGATAGAAGAGCATGAGTCAATGTTCCGAATAACCAAGAGAATGGTTCACAGGATGGATATTACCTCCGTCACTGGCAGGATCATCGCCAGCCAGGTCCATATCAGAAGCTCGGGAAGATGCACGCGGCTTACGGGCTAATCTCTTCCGCCTAGCAATGGGGATCGAAGGTCTCGCCTGGGGAGGAGGACGGGACTCTTCATCCTGAGCAACTGTGGTCCCTGAAACATCAAACCATAGTCAGTTTCAATACTTCTGGAAGATAGAAGGAAAAGATGAATTGCAAACCTCGCTCGGAAAACTCATCGTAATCTTCGGGATCCCCGCCTGAAGCCTCGTCTGTGGAATGGAATGTCCTCTAGCCCTCTTCATCAATCCGGCGAGTCTTGTTCCGCGTCCTCTGTGCCCGAGCGTTCTCCCGAATCCTAAGGGAGTCAAGCTGAGAAGCCTCCTCAGCCTCTATCTCTGCAATCGGCTTCACGGGGACAGTCTTGTTAGCTGCTAGTAACCACTTGCAGCTCAAGAAAGTGAGGTTCAACTGCCGATCAATACTCGGGAGACTGAACTTAGCACCAGTACAGCCAGTCACGGTCCACAACCATGCACGGAGACCGTCTACCAAACCACTATGGGTCCGAAACTGCTAACGAGGGTTCCCGATATAGAGCTGATAATAGCCAAACTGGCGAGCGAATCGGCAGGGTAGATATAGCTCTATGAAGCACTGATCCCTCACCCGAAAAGTCAGATGGCCAGGCCTAATGTTCACCAGCCAATTGAAGCAGCCAATGTCTAAGTGAGTCCGATACTCTCTTGGCCTCTCATCATCTATCAAGCACTCGCCGTATCGGCCTGAGAACTGCGGAAAATAAGCGGAGAATGCCCAACACTTGTGGACCTACAGCTGCTGCCTGACATCAGAAAATCCGAGGCCCTCCCACCTGCCATTCTCAAGCAACTGTAGCAGGGGAACAGAGTGGTCTGTGGCGTTCAGCACCGACATCATATCCGAGCGGTGGAGGACGAACCAGGCCATCAGATAAACGTACGGAAGCTCCACCTTAAGAGTGGGAATCTGACCTGGCAAATCGGTCTCTTTCCGTGTGAAGGCACTAGAAAGCTGTCGAAGTCCTCGGTGAATATTAGCCACCATCACCGGAAGAAGTGAGAGTTCTTTCTTGTAAGCGAGCTAAACTGCTGGATAGAGTACCTCCAAGGGCAAGGCGTCGCCAGACTGGTATGGAACCACGCACTTCTTCAACCAGATAGCAAGAAAGCCGGCAAGAAGAGTCATTGGTCGAATCGGTGTGGTCGCATGCCATAAGAAGGATCTGAACTTGGTCTTCGCAGGGAAGCCACCCTCAGGACTGCTAGTGGTGTAGGAGTGAGCGTCAATCTTCTTCAACAAACTGTTCACCTCTGAGGGAGTAAGTGGGGCCAACTCACAAATAGCCTCGCCAGAACTGTTCTCCAGGTTCTTGAACAAATAATTCGCAAACTGCTTCAGACTCACGGAGGCCTTGGTCCTTTTTGCTAAAGGCTCAGACTGTGCCAAAGCAATGTGATAATGACAAGCGAGATCCCATAGAGTCTCATAGCGATCAGGCATGCGATCCTTCAACTGGTCCAATTCATGATTAGAGGGAAAGTACTCCTGGTATAGCATCTGTCCCATGGGCAAGCCAGAAATCCTGTGCATCTCGTGAAGAGCCAAGCCTAACTCCCCCTGCCGGGTCAAAAAAGTGTTCGAGTCTGGATTATATAGCTCGAACAAAGCACAGAAATGTCTCAAACTGACAGGCAAGCCATACATGGTGGCACGAACGGCTGCATACAAACCACAAGCGTGCAACTCCTCGCCCCATCGGCTCAAGACGTATGTCGTCATGCGACTCCACCAAGACTTATCCTGTCCAAAGAGTGGACCCAACCATAAATCCTGTGACGAGTCGCAGGCATCTCCCGTCCTAGGGCAGCAAGGCGATTCCTCAAGGTCAAAGCAGTGGCGAGAAACTTGTTACGCGGTGGTGCATCTAGTCCCAACACTCCGGGATGCAGTCCAGTGATACGACTCCTGCTCGAGCCAGGAACTGCCTGATGAGTGACGTAGCCGCAATGGACGCTCTCATGATCCTCCGTCAAGCGCCACGACATCTCCCGTGTCACAGCCTGACGCCTGAGCTCAGTCAATGAGCGATGCCGAGGAATCTCCGGCAAGTATATGAATCCGCTACCGGTCTTATGGAGCCACTGCTCAGCATCAATGAATATGGCTTCTGGGTCATCGACAGAATCACCAAACAAGAAATCGCTCTTCCGAAGAGGCTGAGTAGAGCTAGCATCCTTCACAAAAGGCGCATCTGTAATCAGCTGGCGAATAGTTCGATGCCCACCTTCCCTCACCACCTGGGCAACCTCAGTCGATGTGCCCGAAGCAAATTGAGGAGCAACTGGAATAGGGGAAGGATCGTCGGAGATCGAGTAATACTCGCCACGACGTCCATATACTGTGTGGGATGAGAACGAGCCAGAAGGGTATCCCACTGCGAAATAAACAGTTAAACACTGGTTAGTCTTAATTATAAAAGGAAATTGAACTCATCTTACAAATAGCGAAGATAGAGTCATTGCCTTATAAAGGGTGAGACGATTTGGCCACATTGTGCAATCACAACACAGAGTATGTCGACAACATATCCCTGCCTTATAAAGCACAATGTAGCGTCAAATCGCCCCCTTTAATTTTGAGATATGGTTTTGACCAAGCAAAACATATCTTTGAAGCGTCGATCCTCACCAAGGAGAATCAAGGCTCTTCCCGATTGCCTCACCAAGGAGAACAACGTGGGGTAAAAAGGGACCAATATGTAAATTTACAAGAAAATAGGGACTAATTTGTAAATTTCCAAATACTGCCAAAAATAGCTCACCAGCATAGGAGGGAGGCACGCCATCAGCCGACATAGCAGGGGGACGACCTCTCGAAGAACGCGACATGATGAGCTGCAAAATAAATTAAGAGGTCAGATCTAGAAAAAAAGATCATTTTTTTTATCAGATCTACCCCCCTGAAAGATTAACTCGAGGCATCAAATTACACCCTCAACCCTCACATGCGATCCCACAAATGCATAAATTGAATTGAGCATGAAAAAGATTATAATTGTGGAGGATTTACCTGAAGAAAGGCTCGAGATCCAATAAAGAGGAGACCTTTTAGGAAACTTTCACCACGTGCTCGAGGGGCCTGAAAGGAATTTTAAAAAATGGTTTTTCGAGGGATTTTTTTTAGTCCAAGATCAAAAGGAAGCCTAGATCTGAGACAACTATCAAAGTTTCGAGGAGAAAAGACGCTCGAGGGAAAAGAAATTCAAAAAAGAGGGGACAAGGGGGGTCGGCCCTAGAGAGAGGAAGGAAAAAGAGAAAAAGAAAGAAAATTGGACCCCTTTTATAATGTGGACCAAGTTGAACCGGACCGGA
>BQKN01010226.1:0-18283 GCA_022839385.1 Asparagus kiusianus | reverse complement strand
TGAACGCGGTGTGTTTCTCGTCCTCGGGGTGCATTTTGATTTGATTGTACCCCGAGAAACCGTCCATGAAGGACATCCTCTCAAATCCACACGTGTTGTCGATGATGACATCCGTGATGGGCAGGGGGAACTCGTCTTTTGGGCACGCAGAGTTGAGGTCTCTGAAATCGATGCAGATGCGGATCTTACCGTTTTTCTTCAGCACTGGAACAATGTTAGCCACCCAGTCAGGGTGCTGTTCCTCTCTGATGAAGCTGGATTCGATGAGCTTCTTTACTTCGGCCTCGATCGCCTCCATGATCTAGGGGCGAAACCGCCTTTGCTGCTGCATGACTGGCTTGGCGTCTAGGCTGATGTTGAGGCGATGTGTGGCGATCCGCGGATCCAAGCCAGGCATGTCCTCATAATTCCATGCGAAGACGTCGATGTATTCCCGTATGAGGGCAATGAGGTCCTCCTTTTCTTGAGGAGGCAGGCTACCACTGATGAATATGTGCTTGGGACTCTCGTCAGTGCCCATGTTCACTTGGAGGATTTTGTCCTCGGTGGGCGGTTCCCTTTGCTCGAAGAGACTACTCCACTGGGCGTTAACGTGGCGATCCCACTTCTCGTCATAGAGTGGAAGTTGTTCATCTGTCGCCATTTCGGCGGGATCCATCGTAGCCATGTTGATTGTAAGGCTGTCGAACAGATCCCTCACGCTGATATCCGAGTCCCACGCCGAGGTAACCGATGATTGGTCCCCCGAGCATGCATAGTCGGAATCTTCGTTGACACAGAAATACAGTTCTGACGAGGAGGAGGAGTAGCCTAAACCTCTTCTAGTCCGGTTGAAATAATTCGAGGGTTTCCCCTTAGGTACGTAAGCAGGTCGGATGACCGTCTTGCGTCCTCGGCCGTAATTGAGGCCTTCCAGACGAGTGAGGTCGTATCCCATGTCGCTCATCATGCGTCTCGCAATTCGACTGTATTGCGAAAACTGGGGTGCCGGGTCTTCGTCTTCGAACTCGTCCCAGAGCGTGCGCAAGGGGCGATCGATCCGGCCGAAAATAATATCTTTTCGATATTTATTTCGGGCCAGCACAACAAATACAGCTCGCGATGAGTCAATCGGCTGCCCCCTCGCGGCGTACAACGAGCGTACCGGAGTGTGCAGGGAAGGATCTTGGTAGAGCTCCGACCATAGGTCGTTGGGTTCATCATCCTCAGACGTAGAACAAGACGACACATAAGCAAAGTTGGATTTTTCATTGACGATAATCTTTCCCGCCCGAACAGCGTTGGTTACACGATGACTCTCATAACCAATTACAATTGACTCGAAATCGTTTAAGATTAGATTGTCGCCGTACTCAGGCTCGCTGTCCGCCTCGTTGCCGCTTTCCGGCTCCTCAATCGGCGTTTCGACGGGGTTTTGATACAGCAGAGAGTCGGTGAAATAGTTTTCGACGCCTTTAAAGGGCTGTCTGTCGGCCACTACAGTCTTCACACGCTCATAGTCGTCCATGTACTTCAAGCATTGATGAAGGGTGGATGGGACTATTCGGTTGCCATGGATCCACGGGCGTCCTAGGAGCATGTTGTAGGAAGGCTCGGCATCGATGACATAACAGGTCACCTCCGTCTTCATGTCGCCTATGCGGCATTTCAGGCGGATTTTGCCCAGCGGCCGCGTCCCTGTGGCGTTAAAGCCAAAAATGGTAGTGGTGGTCGAGGACAGGCGCTTTGGCGGTATCCCCAGGTGTTTAATTAATTTCAAGGGCACAATGCTCAACGCAGAACCCGGGTCGACTTGGATCCGGTCCACCCTCGCCGAGCCGACATATCCCGTGAAATACAGGGGTCAATCATGCGATGTGCTCTTGATGAGCATGTCCTCGGGGGTGAAAGTGATGCACGGGACCCGCCTCTCGGAGACTTGGCAGCAAGTCGTGCATTCTCGTTCCGCCTCCGTCTCTTTCGAGAAGTGGGTTGAGAACGCCTCTGAGTCCGCCAACGCCTCTTGCAGGGCTTCGCGAGTGGACCTGGACAACCGGAGGAGGTCGTACATGGTGATTCGCGCCGGGATGCTTTTCAACTGTGCGAGCACGTTGAACCGGAAAGGTTGGCGACTTGAGCTGGATGCATCTGGATTGGGAGGGGTTGTGGCGGTTGGCCTCGCGGGAGGTCTTACCGCGTTCTCTACCCTCGCGGGATATTCTTTGGCGAAATCCCTTCCCGTCCTCGTGGCGAAGACGTTGGCGTCCTCCTCTGAGTCGGTCAAGGCGGCTACTACTATGTCATTTGTGTCTGGGGTGGCATAGATGACGTTGCAGTGTTTTCTCCTTGCTTCATTCGGAGACTTTGTAGTCCACTGTTCATCATTGAGGAGATCTGGGTGAACCCACATTATCTGCCCCGATGGCAGGGTCTGCGGGACTAAGCCCTTCTCTCGCTAGTTGTGAGGATCGTCATTGGTGATCTTCAGAATTGCTTTGGGGATAGGAACTACCCCCGCCGGAGCTTGGACTTCGGGGAGATTTGTCCCAAAGCTCAAGGTGATCATGTTTGTGGTCACCTGCTTCTGGACCTTCTCCTTCTTCAGGACCCCTGCGTCGTAAAGAGCCTGGAGTTTGTCCTTGAGGACGTAGCATTTGGTCGTGTGGTGACCGAGGAATCTGTGATAAGCACAGTAGGTCGGGTCACCGGTCTTGTCTGCTTCCTCAGGCTTCGTAGCCTCAGGCAGCTTGATTCGACCACTCTTGAGCAGAGTATCGAGCGTTGCCACCACCTGGTCCTCTTTGAAGTCATACTGCCGTGGGGGGCGTTGTTCAAATTGCCTAGGCTTCGGCCTTGGAGCAGTCTTTGGCACTGGGGCAGAGTCAACAGCCATGATCTCCTTTCCTCTTGTTCGAGGGGGGTTCTTTGGCACAGCCGGCTCTGCGGCTCCTTTCTTGGGCTGGGGCTCTTCGGCCTCTAGCCTCTTGATCATGTTTTCTACTTGTTCGCCTTGACGAACGAGCTCTTTCTATGTCCGGTTCTCCACCGTGCCTATTTTGGATAGGATGTGGATCGACAGGTTGTTGCGACACATCTCAATCAGTGTCGCCTCAGAAACTTGATCCCGACAGTGGACCGATCGGTTCTGAAATCTTTTCACGAAGTCATTGACCGACTCCGACTTTCACTGTTTTTCGGCCAAGAGGGTGGCCATCGACACTTCCGTGTCATCGTCGAAGAAGCGAGCCAAAAAGAGTCTCTCGACGTCGGCCCATGACTTGATGGTGCCGGCCTCGAGCTTACGGAACCATTCGAACGCCACCCCCTTTAGGGTGCCGATGAATAGTCGCGTAAGAATGGCGTCGTTCCCCGTAAGGAAACCCGTCTGTGCCATGAAATAGTAGATGTGTTGCGAGGGCGAGCCTTTGCCATCGAACTGCACCAGGCTGATCGGTTTGAACTTTGCTGGGTATGGCACCGTATCCCACTCAATGGGGTAGGGGCGGATCACCCCTAGCTTGTTCATGTTTTGCTGAAGTTTCAGCGCATTGAGTTGATCCTGGAACTCGTCGAACCTCTTGTCGCGGGAACCATCCCCGGTATGTGACGTTCCTAACGACGTCTTGGAGGAGTAATCAGATTGTTGATTACTATTGTCCTCTGTTTCCGTCGCTGGACGGCGAGGAGGTACCCATTCTCTATCCTCCGTTGGCCGAGGTAAGGGGCGTTAGACCCTTTTCTTCTTCTTCTTCTTATTCAGAAGCTGTTCCATCATCTCCCGCAGAGAGTCAATGGTCGCCTGTTGCTCTTCGAGCTTTTGAGCGACCGTCTGGTCATGGGTAAGGTCAGTCATGAGCACCCGCGCCCTCGCGTCTTGACTAGAGTGCAAGGTTTGAGAGGTGGCCGCTGCCGAGTGAACCTCGTCCTCGCGGTGGCAGGGAGGGGGTACGGCGGAGTAGTCGATCCCGATGCTCGTCTTTCTGCGACTACGGGTGCGCTGGAATATACCCTCTTGCTGGTGTCGGGCGAACCGAGGATTGGGTCCCAGAATGGAATCTGAATCTGGGGAATCGGAGAGTACCCCCTTACCCTTGTCCGTCATGTTGATTGTGGCGGACGGGAGCTCTAGGTCGTCAGTAGCGCGTCTCTTTTGGTGACGACGCCTTCGACGGGAGATTCTCTGCCGAGAGGGTTGTCGAGAAATTCTCTCAAACACGGAAGGTCTCGCCGTTTCTATGCACTGGCAGTCAGCGAGTACCGTGTGGATGAGCCTTTCGCAGTGGCACTGAGGACTCGCCTCATGTATGGTGCGCTTGCGAGTTAAATATTCTCGGAGGTCTCCTGTGGGTGGTTGGTGACAACCCCCAGCATCAGAAGGCTCGCTTGGGTGAGTACACGAGAGATCTTTGGATGCGCTCTCTGGTGTGCACCGGGCGGAATGTTGTGGTGTCGGAGTCAGGCGATCTCGCCTCGATGGGCGAGTTTTCGCGTTGGGGCGAACTCTAGCGTGTAGGCGAGTTTCAACCCTTCGTTTGGACAAGCGGGTCCGTGAAGTGTCAACAGCCTCCTTACCCTTGCGCTTATCCGCCAAAAGATTATGGCGAGGCTCGTCAGCCTTCGAGGATTCGCCTAGCTCGTGAGGCCCACTCGCTTGGGGTGGTTTATTCACGTCAGGGATATGACCTGAGAAGCGAAGTCCACCAGAGCGGGTGGTCCCGTCCTTCTCGGTTGGCTCTCCTGATTTGGAGGGCCTCCCGATGTTGGGCGAGTTGCCCTCTCGTTTCTCGCTCCTCGGGCCTGTATGATGGTTCAGGCCGTTGTGTGAAGCGGAGGTTCGGGCTTTTTGCCCGGCAAGCGGCTGCCGTCGCTGTTGGCTAGCTCCTCGAGTGGAGGGAGCATTCGTGCGAGCTGCGGCAGCGTGATTCGTGTCGGAACGGATGGATGTCTCGTTTGGGACGGGCGTTACCGAGGGTCGTTTGGCGACCCACTTGGTAGACCCTCCCCCCATGCTCTCGATCTGGGACTTGGCCTCGAGAGACTTTAGGGCGGGTTTCCCCGTCGAGACATGGGTAGAGTCTTCTAGCACGGGAGCTTTGACCGTCTGAGGTCGGCTCCGGTGCACGACTCTGTGGCGCTTGCGGGGCGCTTCGCCACCGGAAGAGGAGGAAGACAAGTACTCCTCGTACTTGGCCTGATCGAACTCTATCTCTAGGGACTCCACTGTCGTCCCAACAACAATCTCGTCGAACTGAGCTACCACCATTTCGTTTGAGGAAACAGCTACTCCCACTGTGGTCGCCATCTTCTGTAGGTGTAAACTTCAGATTTTCCCGGGAAAGGGGAGGGATTTCGTTTGTATTGATAAGAAAGCTTATTACAAACTAAATCAATCTGAATTACAACAGAAGCAGAGGGAATGCCCTCCTTGTTTATATTTGTGGGGACTTTGAGGTAGCTACAGGATGCTTCGCCCGGTGCTCGCGCCGGGTCTGCTTCCCTTGGACGGTTCGACCGAGATTATTGAGGAGAGCTTCAGTACTCAGTAGAAGCTCTGGGTGAAGGAGTTCGAATCCTTTCGTTCCTTGGCGATCCTTGTTTGATCGATCTTTTTTTTGTTTTCCGATCGATCTCCTTTTTGGCTGCTGCTAGGAGCTTTTTTTTAAGTGGGAGGGGGACCGTTTGGTTGTCCCTTGAACCATGGGATGTGACCATACACTGTTCAAGGACATCCTATTGTCCCCTGTACAACAAACGGTTGTCCTTTAGGGTTACATGTCGTGTCACGTCGTGTAGGAGCGGGAAAGCCCTTCCTCGCACTCGTGACGGCGACTGCCAGACACTTGAGTGGACCTGGACAACTCGTCGAACGTCGGTGGCTCTGACCTTTCGCTTGGAGCGCGGTACGCTGCATTTATGTGGACGCAGATGGCTCTGGTAACCGTCCGCTCACTTGTGCGGCGAGGTACCGAGTGACCATCCGGCGGTCCTGGGGTGCTGTACCCTTCCTCCCCTCACCCTATGTCTGAATAGGGGCGGGAGAATGGACGTCTCGTGCCTGGACGGACTCCAGACAGCTTGCCGCGCGCCGGCGGCTTCGGCTCTCCATTCTGATGGGTGAGGTGACCCGCATTTATGAGTCTACAGGCCGGTTCGGCGCCCGTCTCGTTCGCTTGAATTACGGACTGTCGTCTGACGAACTTGGGGTACTGTGCCTCCTTACCTTGCATCGTGGGAGGCAGAGAAGGCTTGTCCCTGGAAACCTGGTCTCTGGCTCACGTAAGCAGACGTGGCTCTTGGCAAGTAGCCTTGGCATTTAGGGGCAGATTTGAGCTCCTCTTCGGCAGGCGGATTTGGCTAATGAAGGCGGATTCGCCTCACTGGAGGATCCATGTGATTTGGCGGGTGCGACCGATGTGGGGGCCCTCATGCCGGCGAATCCACTTAGTAGGTTATTCTCCTAAGAGGGGGTGGCCCTGTTCTGTGGGCGAATTCGTTCACTAATCCGCCGTGGTAATTTTTACCGTCTACACCTTGTTCAACTCTCTATAATCTATGCATAATTTCATACTGCCGTCCTTCTTCTTCACGAAGAGGACCGGTGCGCCCCACGGAGAATGACTCCGGCGAATAAAACCCTGAGCTAGCAACTCATCCAACTGGGTCTGAAGCTCCCTCATCTCAGCTGGTGCCATGCGATAGGGTGCACGGGATATCGGGGCTGTGCCTGGCTGCAACTCAATACAGAACTCGACCTCTCTCACAAGAGGTAACCCAGGTATGTCCTGAAAGACATCCTGATACTCTGAGACAACTCTAGTCTCCAATAACTCAGCTCCCTGATCCCGTCGCATCACCTCCTCGATGTACGCCCGAAATGACTCCGCAAATCGGTTGCCCTGAGAGGTAGCTACAATCATCTCGGACCCATCGGACGCTCTCAACTCGACTGTCTTCGCAAAGCAGTCAATACTAATATGGTAGGAAGACCACCAATCCATACCATGGTTGACATCAAACTCGGACATATGCAACACTATCAAATCTATGACAAACTCCGACTCACCTAGACTAATAATACACATCCTACAAACGCTCTCCCGAAGCGATATCCCACCAAAAGGGATGGAAAACCATTAATGGAATGTCTAGAGGCTGAGCTATGATTTGGAGTCTAGTCATAAATGCGTACGAAATGAAAGGACACAAAACTCCCGAATCGAAAAGAATACGGGCGGGAAGAGGATTTAGGAGGGATGTACCCTCCACAACTGATCTGCTTGCTCCATTATCATGCGGAACTACTGCATATACTCTGCCGGTGGATGAAGACTGCTCTGCCATTGGTGCTGGAAAATATGGGACAATCTGCCCCTGGGGAACCTCCGGAACTGCTAGAACCTGCCCCTCAGTCTTTTGCTGCTGTTGATTCGGACCATATCCCTTCTGAGCTCTCATTGGTACATTACGGCACTCTAATGCCTTGTGTCCGACCTTGCGACAGTTAAAACAAGATCCCCGGAACTTGCGCTGCTGATGCGCTCTCTGCTCCTGCTGGGGTCCCTTCTTATGAGGGCCCTGCTGCTGCTGTTGAGGTTCAGACCAATGTCTCTTGTTCTTACCCTTGTCTCCGGGGTACCCTTCCATGTCTTTCTGAAGCTTAGCCGCCCCATTTTCTTGAGAAATGGCGGTTTCAGCTACTGGTGGTGGTGGTGGTGGTGCTATATGAGTCGTCACCAACTCCTCAATAGCTGTCATCCGAGCGATAAGAGGAGCCATAAGGTCCACCAGATACTGGGGAGCCTGCTGCGGCTTGGGCTGAGCTGGCTGTTGCTCAGGTGGAGTCTGCTGTGACTCTGCCTGGCTAGCTTTCCTGGTACGGGGCCTACCTCGTCCTGCCATCTCTCTCCTGATGGTAAGAAAAAAAATTTTATGAGTCAAAATAGACCTTTATAAATAGCGTATCGTATTGAAATTTTCACAACATATAGTATTCACACAAATACTTTGAATCTATATAAAATAGTTGTCATAAAAAAAAAATTTTCGAATTTTTTGAGATATACGCATATATCGTCCTCACTCATACTAGGAAATCCTTTCGGACTCTATACATGAATCCTAAGAAACTCTATCCTAGCTCCACGACTCGACACAGGATGATCCTAAGGATACTGGAAATAGGGCTCTGATACCAACTGTGATGCCCCTGGGTTCACACAAGGCTGCAGTTCGAGGTGAAACCAGGAATGTCAAACCTGCCATGTACCACACCGTGCAATAACACGTTTCACCATCACAATTACTATCTCTCCAGTGGAATCAACAACAGGTGTAGGTACAAAGCAAGTAAAAGGTAAATCAACAATACTGGATGAAATGACAGAACATAACACACCTCATCAACGAAATAAACTGAAGTACATAGTCAAGTCTGAAATGAATAAACTGGAGTTCTTAACAAGTCTCAAATACATTAAGTCTGAGTAAAAGAAATAAGGCACCCCGCCTTTACAACTTCTAGAATAAACTCTCAAATGTCTAAACCAAAAAGTCTACAGTGGAGCTCAAAATAAAATATATCTAACACTAAAGTGCATCGCTATCACCCTGCGACTCTCCGGGCTCCTGGCTCGTTACCTGAAAGGGGGAGGGACAACGAGCGTCAAAGCGCTAGCGAGTAACATCACAACCAATCCCAAGGGAAAAGGGCTCGTTGTATATGAAAATACAGATAATATATATATGATCTAAAATCATTAATCTTACAAAAGAGAGTTTTAGTATTTAGAAATTTACAACACGAGAATAGGTACGTCGAGCGAAATAATCCAAACAAGGAAACCCTCATGTATATACCTTGTATCCCAAATTGTAAATCCCTAAACACCAAACCCGAGGCCCTAGTACAGAAACAATAATAAAAGAATTACAACAAAATCTCAGAGCATGAAAACAGTGTCATATCATAGCCTACACGAGTATCATGTAATAATGGCATAGACTACATAAGTGTCTTGTCATAAACTCCAATGAGAAAGTCTTATATAGGGTTAAGAAGTAAGTCCGATACAGGAACTAAGTACCGTGATTTCCAAACACATAGGGTAAGTGACAAGTGTCCAACACGAGGACTGTAGTGGAATATTGTCCAACACGAGGACTTTAAGGGATTATAGTCCAACACGAGGACTTTAGGGATTTTAGTCCAACGCGAGGACTTTAGGGATTATAGTCCAACACGAGGACTTCAGGGATTTTAGTCCAACGCGAGGACTTTAGGGATTATAGTCCAACACGAGGACTTTAGGGATCATAGTCCAACACGAGGACTTTAGGGATCATAGTCCAACGCAAGGACTGTGGAAATTAGTAAAAACTTGTTACAATGCATGTAGTAAAATCTACTTATCAATATCGTAACCAAATTAGTGGATATATCCCAAATTTATACCCTCAGGTCATCTATCATGTATGGACACATAGTGGGGCTAATAACCAGGGTCAGATATTCCAAACAAACCCCCGAATAGGAGTAAAAATCCTCAAATACAACAGAACTAGAAATCTGCAACAGAGGGGTCGGCGGTCGACCGGTCCGGTCGATCGGATCCTGATACAAAAATCTGGCGGTCGCCCGCTTGGCATTTCGGTCGACCGACCAGACTTCGCGGTCGATCGAATGATTGTCGCGGTCGACCGAAAAGATGTCGCGGTCGACCGATATGATGTCGCGGTCGACCGATATGATGTCGCGGTCGACCGGAGCCTTGACACGAGCTCAGCGGTCGACCGATCCGGTCGACCGCCAAGCGAACAGAAACCCAGGTTGGGGTTTCTGTCAGCTTGAAACCTGGAACAAGATTGTTAAACCAAAACCCAGATTTTTGTGAAGTGTTATAGATCAGTAAAAATGCGATTTATAACCTTTAAAACTTTGCCACCAAGATCCCATAAATGAATAAACATGATTTAAATCACCGCTAACAATAAAAACAGGGTTTTTAATATTTTCAGATCTAGATCTGTTAACAGAAAATGTTGGTGAGTTTTTAAAACAGGTAAAATCCCAAATCCATATTCCTATGCCATAATAATCCATTAGTTATTCAAAAATACGAATTTGGCTCAATGAAATCCAACAAAACTCAGTTCTTGACATTTAAACTAAAAGGGGGTGGGGGTTGGGCGAGAAATTACTCGCCTTGGTTGCTGCTAAAACTCCCACTGAGGATCTCCTTCTACCTGATCTGCAAACTCCCAAAGCAGCTCCTCCAGATTTCCCCAAGATCACCAGGTCCAAAATAGGGTTTTGAGAGGGAAGAGGAAAAGGGGGCTAGGGTTTACGTCTGAGGTGGTGAGAGCTCTCTTGGGTTGAGTTGGTATAAATACCAACTCCCTAACCCGACCCGAAACCCAATAGCCCAACAACTAAAACCCAAAACCAAAACCTGTAAAAACTCTCTGATCGCTGATCGGTCGACCACGCCGGTCGACCGCGTCGGTCGACCGATCAGCACAAAAAATGCCTACTGATGGCATTTTACATGCTGATCATATTTCACTCGATTTCTCTCACTTATATACACCCGTTGGGTTCCCAAATACTGATAAAATCATTCATCTGATATACATATGCATATATTTATGATTATTCATCATACGGGAATTATTTACTATCAATAATTCACACATATATATTATAGAAATTTTTCGGGGTTTTACATCCTATTTATAGGCCACCTTTACTGTGCCCACGCACAGGTGGCCGACACACCGAGCCACCTTGAGGTGGCTCGGTTTTGGCCGAGCCCCTTTAGGTGTTGGGGTTTTCCGTTTTCCGTCGTTGTATCCGTTTTCCGGTTCTGTCCGTGATTCGGTTGTGTGGTTGATTTGTTCGGACTCGATTCGTTGACCTGATTTGGCAGTAAATTCGGTTCCTGATTTGGCAATAAATCCGCTTCTGAGTTTGAGTCCGAAATTAATCTTGATTCGATCGTGATTCGTCCGAGTCTGCTCTTGGTTGGATGACTCGTTGATTCCTCAACCCGTTAGCTTCATTCCACACGCGAGTGGATTCATTCCGTTGTTTGCGTGCGGTTCGTTAGCCTCGTAGCCTCGTTAATCCGCTTCGTCGCGTATCGCTTGGCTTCGGCGTTGTGGACTAACAGTCGTGTTTGGATACGTCGCCCGATGGTCGGTTTGTCGAATCGGCGTCGTCGAGCTGTGTTAAGGGACCTATAGGTAGTTTTATACGCCTACAGATACCCCCTCCAAAGTATTTCAGCCTCGTTCTTTTATAGAAGAGTCTGGAATACTTTGGATATGATTGTCCCATACTTCAATTGGTTACGACGGGATATTTGGAATGACTTCTATTCTTGATTCCTTCAGTCCTCCAGGCTATTCGGTGCTTTGTCGAATGTCTGTAAGGGTTCCGGTGCTGCATTTATTGTCTGACCGTTTGTTGGAATTTTGAATTTGAAGTCGACTCTCGATTTCCTAACTTTTTAGCTCGAGTTGGTTGCTTCAACATGGAACTGACCATCGATTGTCGGTGTTGAATCTTCGTTTACAACGCGTTGTCCGGCGTTTGAGCTTCATTGCGACGTGTTGTCCGGCGTCCGACACAGTTTATACTCATACGTTTTCTGGAGTATACACAGTTTAAGCTCTTAAGGAATTAGAGCGTGGCAGATAATTGAGTCACGAGACCAATCCATAGAATTGATACGTCAATGACTCGTATTTATAGAATTTTTGGCAAATTCTCAGCCATCAACGGGTTTGATAAGCCTTTACCGACTACCGTTTGAGTCGGGCTAGCATGCGGATTGTTTAAGTCCGTTCCGCATGTGACGTTAAGCTAAAAGAGTTAACCCTTTTAGTGCTACGATATTGAATACGTAGACTTCGTCTTTCTCCTGTGAAAAGACTAAACAGCAACGTGTATGAGACGTTGACTTAGGATTTTTGGCAAATCCTCAGCCTTTAACGGATTTGACATGCTCTTACCGATTACCGTTTGAATCGGGCTTACATGCGGATTGTTTTAGTTCGTTCCGCATGTGACGTTGTGCTAAAGGAATGAACTCCCTTAGACTTTGTGCTATGATGTTGAATACATAGACTTTACCATTTGTTACGGGAATAGGCTACCCGACGACGCGTGTTAGGCGTTGACTTTAGGATTTTTGGCTAACCCCCAGCCTTCAACGGATTTGATTAGCCTTTACCGACTACCGTTTGAGTCGGGCTAGCATGCGGATTGTCTAAATCCGTTCCGCATAAAATGTTGTGCTAACGGAATGAACTCCCTTAGACTTTGTGCTACGACTTCGAATACGTAGACTTCGCTATTGTTACGGGAATAGGCTACCCAGCAACGTGTATTAGACGTTGACTTATCCCTACTTAGGCTTCAGGATAAAGGTCCCCAGAATCAGGTTCTGGTATCTTTTTCTACGGACAAAGACTAAACCGGCGACGCGTGTTAGACGTCGGCATATCCTTTCTTAGGATTCAGGATAAAATTCCCCATGCGTGTAAGGCATGGATTTTGGTGTTATTAATAACAACCTGCCACAATATTGAATATGTGAGCGGGTGTTCTTTTTAACGGTTAAGAACTAACCGGCAGCGCGGGTTAGGCGCAGACTTATCCCTGCTTAGGTTTCAGGATAGAATACCCCAGAATCGAACTCTGGTGTCTTCTTCTAAGGAGAAAGACTAAACCGGCAGCGCGTGTTAGGCGCAGACTTATCCCTGCTTAGGATTCGGGATAAACTTCCTATACGTGTGAAGCACGGATTCTAGGAGTTTGAAAAAGCGGAGTCTTCTCTTGGGGCAAAGACAAACTCGATACGGAAGAGGAAGAATTTTATATTCTATCTCCCAACACTGAAGAGGAAGAATTTTATATTCTATCTCCAGTTGGAAAGGAGACTCGAGGTGGGATCTCCACCCCCAGAATCCGGAAAGGTGAAACTAAGAGTGGGATCTCCACTCCGAGAATTGAAAAGATTCGGATAACCTTAACTGTCGGAAGGTTTGATTACCGAACTAAAGATGGATTTCTCGTTTATCGAGAGTGAATTTTGGTTGTGGTCCTAACTGTAGGAAGGTTTGACCAAGTGGGAGGTTTGAGGTGACCCTAACTATAGGAAGGTTTGATCACTCGATTTGAAACTGGACCTCTCGTTCATTGGAGGAATCGAGAGGGGATTTTGGTTTTGGCCCTAACTGTAGGAAGGTTTGACCAAGTGGGTGTGGGAGTACAAATCACAATGGGAGTGTTGACTTGTACAAATTACTCAGAAGGAATTCCTGGTGTTAAGTTATAAGGACTTAACACGAAGGGGTTTGACAATTCGTCAAGGATTGATATCAAAATTCCAAGTATTATATCCGGACTCTAATAGTAGGAGTGTTGAGTGCACAGATATATCGAAAGTTTGAGTGGATTTAACCGAAAGGAATTTTAGTGGACCCACTGTCAATTAATTTGATCAGTGAGGGATTTTATGGGGGAAGACTGTGAGTCGTTAAACACCAACAGGAGTTTTGTGAGGGAAGATTGATCCAACGAAGTGATCGAATCTCATCTCAGCAAAAGAGTGTTCGGAAATCACAGTAGGGTTTAGTGTTTATCACTTTTTTGTAATGATAGGGTTATCCCTAAGAATTTAACATTCTTCCGGGAACTTCCCGTTACATGAATTATCCACCCCCAGCTTTTCTTACAAAACTGGGTTTATCATTGTATCAGCTGCATGATCGAGTTATCCTTAAGAATACCATGCATGGCACTCTCCAGGAACTTCCCGTGGAAGAAAGGAAATAGTTTAGACTCATATACCTAATTGAGTATCGGGGAGCAGTTTAACCTCTTATACCGGTCGGAGGATTGAGAAGCAGTTTATACTCATATACTCTTCGGAGTCTTAAGAAGCAGTTTATACTCTTATACTTATCGGAGTGTTGCCGTTCTCAACTAGCTTACCCTAGCGTTATGACGCCGGCTTCAACCAAGGTCTGGATGCTATTCTTTAAGGTAAAGCAGGCCTTGGTAGGATGAAGGATCCTCCTGTGATACGCACAGTACTTCGGATCCGCAGTATCGTCAGCTTCCTCCTGATTCGTGATCGGTGGCAGCTTGATCTTGTTATTTTTAAGGAGGGATTCGAAGATGGCTGGAACATCTTCGTCCTTGAAGGAGTACTCTTTTTGGAGTTTCGGATCCGAGGTCTTTTGATGCCTTCAGGGTTGTTGTTGCGACGTTTGATTAGCATCAACAGCCGCTGCAGGTGTCTTGCCCTTACCACGGGAGGCGAAGTTAGAGTTCGGAGGATTAGTTGTTGATTGACTCCTCTCGGCCTTCTTCCTTCGGAGGAAGCGTTCGGCTTGTTCACCGCGCACCTTCAAGTCTTTCCAAGTGTTGGACGGTGCTGTCCCCATTGCTTCCAACACGTCCAATGCGAGGTTGTTGTGGCAAGTCTGGAGAATGAATTCCTTAGTGATCAGGTCTCGACAGTTCATCGCCTTGTTCCGGAACCTTTTGACAAAAGTATCAACCAATTCCCCATCTTTCTGTTTTTCGTCGAGCAACGACCCGATGGATATCTCGGTGTCGTCATCGAAGAAGTTGGTGAGGAATTTTGTCTCCATGTCGTCCCAGCTATTCACGCTACCTGGCTTAAGGCGGCGATACCAATCGAAGGCGGCTCCACGAAGAGTGCCAACGAAGGACCGTACCATCAGAGGCTCATTACCAGAGATAACCCCTAAGTGTGATTTGAAGTAAATCACATGCTGAGTGGGTGAACCCTTCCCATCAAATGGCGTGAAGTTGATTAAGTTGAACTTCGCCGGATACGGGATCGATTCCCATTCTCTCGGGTATGGACAAGGAATGCCTGTCTTCTTTATCTCTTGAGCGGAAATCAACGTATTGATTTTGCTCTCGAGATTTTTGATCTTCAAACTTTTACCTGTATCTTCGTTAGCATTCTCATTACCACCCCCTGCATTGACGGGAGGATTATTGGCATTATGAGCTTCATCCGCATGTGTGTCCTCATCTTCTTGATTAACCTGGTTACGACGACTTGGCTCACCTTGTTGGTTTCTCAGTGCTTGGATCTGTTGGTCATGTATTTCTCTCATATTCTGCATGGCCATCTGCATCTCGAACCTGAAGCTCTCCTGTTGTTTGGCCATAGCTTCTTCGAGCATCTTGGCCACTTGTTCCGCGCTTATCATAAATGACTCGCGGGGTTGTCCTTCGTTGGACACTGTGTTATCTGATGCGACTGCAGAGCCAGCATCCGACTCTTCATCTTCTGAAGGCAGTCTTGTCCGAACCTTACCATAGGTTGCTCGTATGATGGCTCCGGACTGCAGAAGAGTTACACGCCGAGGTATTTCCGGAATCAACTCGGGATTACCCTGTGTCGATGTCCTTTTGCTGGTCATATTAGTGGTGACCCTCGGAAATTCTCCATCTTCAACCCCCGTTCTTCTTTGTCGAAAACGCCTAGGCCTTGGTTTTAGCGTTTCGGTACTGAGTCTTTCGAAAACCGAAACTCTTTCGGGGACTGTATTGGTGCATCTGCACTCAGACAATACTACCCGGATGAGTTTGGAACAGGGGCATTGAGTTTCTAGCCTTCGAGGACTTCTCTTTCTGGCTTTGCTCGTACCCCCAACATGATAGTACAACTCGTCGGTTTGAAGGCCGGAGTAACCTATCGTGTGTTGGCACGATTTCTCAGGTATAACGTCATCATCATCAGATGATAATGTTTCCTTTTGAGGGCGAACTGCCTTCTTCGGGCTTTCGAGAGTCACGCGCCTCAAAACATGCCTTTGTGGGCGTGAATTCTCAGCGGGCTCCTGGACTTCAATGCGCAGAGTGGTGCGCTTATCTGTCATAAACTCCTTATCATGCTGAGGGTGGCGGCGACCCCCAGCATGTTGATTCGTTCGGGGCTTCTTTAGTGGGCCCAAACGTTCTTGAGCTGGAGCTTTGCATCGCTCCTCGGGAAGTGGACCGAGGCGCTCCAAAACCGACCTCCTTTTTTGGGACGGTCCTGCTGGATCTCCCGACGATTTAGGTTGGTTCGCCGGAGGTGGAACCTTTGTTGAAGGCTGCAATGGTTGCTTCTTAGCTTGAATCGCCGTTTCAGACTTAGGCCTCCATACTTGGCGGGTTGGTGGCGGTTTCTTGGCCACTTCTTTCTGCAGCTTTCTACGGGCTTCTTCGACTTGAGCCCGTGCTTGCGCTGACAGTGCGCGGCGTTTGCGAATGCGCTCCTCCAGCATCGAACGATTCCATTTGACACGGACTCATTCCATCGTTGGCGGCTTAGAAGAGCTGCCGTTCATCAGTTGCTGAGGCTGTTTGCCTCTTCTGTTCTTCAGATCCGCCTTGTAGCGGATCCCGTCAACGGATTCCATCGCCTTCGCGTATTGTCGCGCCAAGCATTGACGTTGCCTTTGACGGGCTCTCTTCGAGAGAGTCACCACGCCCTCTGCGGTGGAAGAGTTGGCCAGAACAGATCTGACCTGGTTGGAGGTTGGGGGAATCTCACCCGATCCAACTTTGACATCAAACGGGACGAGATCTTCGTTGGTGTTTTCTACATCTTCATACCAACGAGCTTTTCTCCTGGAGGAGAACTTCTTGGACTTGCGGGGGGAGGTAGATCCGGACGAGGACGATAGGTACTCCTCGAACTTCTGCTGGTCGAACTCATACTCGACCTCCTCCACGACCGGGATTGAGATCCGCGGCTACGACGCTTCGATCTCGGCAGCGAGATCGGTGGCTCCCACTATGGTCGCCAGATTGTTCGCGGGGAAAACCGTTGCTTTCTTCACTGATTCCATTGCACTCTCAGTAATAGTTTATCGATTACAAAGATCCGGTCTTTTTATAAGATCCGGTTACAATGAAAATCAAATAAAAAGAAATGAAAATTACAACTTTTTATCCTTGTTTGTCGAACAAATCACGAGATCCTATTTTGCGGTCGCTCTCTTGCGTGGGTTCTTCGCCTGCGCCGAGGTTTATCCGTGGACCACCGTGAGATCTAGATCTGGTCGGATCTACGCAGTACGACGGGTATTATTTCACCAAGGAAATAATAGCCGGGGGGGGGGGGGATTAGTTCACCAAGGAAATAATCGCCCAAATCTCGGGATCAAAGATCAAGCTTTGATCCGGAGTACGCCTGCGTAGATCTGAGATCCAGTCCTCTCGAACTCTTGCCTTATTTGGCGTTGACGATCGCCGAGCACCAGATCTGGAAGAGCGAGTCTTCAAAGTCCCAAAGCTTGGATCTTTTTTTAGATCTGAGTCTTGAATCCAGCAGAGCTTCGCCTCCAAAAAATCCAACCTTTGAAAATGAACATAGCCCCTCCTATTTATAAGCCACCTTTACTGTGCCCGCGCACAGGTGGCCGACACACCGAGCCACCTTGAGGTGGCTCGGTTTTGGCCGAGCCTCTTTAGGTGTTGGGGTTTTCCGTTTTCCATTGTTGTATCCGTTTTCCGGTTCTGTCCGTGATTCGGTTGTGTGGTTGATTTGTTCGGACTCGATTCGTTGACCTGATTTGGCAGTAAATCCGGTTCCTGATTTGGCAGTAAATCCGCTTCTGAGTTCGAGTCCGAAATTGATCTTGATTCGATCGTGATTCATCCTAGTCTGCTCTTGGTTGGATGACTCGTTGATTCCTCAACCCGTTAGCTTGATTCCGCACGCGAGTGGATTCATTCCGTTGTTTGCGTGCGGTTTGTTAGCCTCGTAGCCTCGTTAATCCGCTTCGTCGCGTATTGCTTGGCTTCGGCGTTGTGGACTAACAGTCATGTTTGGATACGTCGCCCGATGGTCGGTTTGTCGAATCGGCGTCGTCGAACTGTGTTAAGGGACCTATAGGCAGTTTTATATGCCTACAAACCATGTTTTGAAACATTACAAAATAATTATATAGACTTAATAAAAGATGTATATGATTGTTATTAAGTCCATAAACCAAGAAAATAATATTTTCATAAATTTGCATATTTTGCAAACATTTCAAAAGAAAATATGATTTCATTGAACTAAATAAAATTGATATTAATGAAATCATATATATGCATGTAAGTATGAAACAAGAAATGTATTTTCAATTGTTTCATATTAAAACTTGAAAACTCAAAACCATGTATGTATATATATAACTAAATATACATAGAAACCAAAACTTAACTTATATACACACACACACACACACACACACACACACACACACACACACACAC
>BQKN01010210.1:0-14879 GCA_022839385.1 Asparagus kiusianus | reverse complement strand
AGTAATAAATTGTTTGTCAAATCATCATCAAAACTATAGGGTCAACAGTTTTTGCCTGAAATTATAAAGATATGGCAGGACTTAATCCAAACGCTACAATGCATCGCCTCAACATCAAACCAGATGCCAAACCTATCAAGCAATAGCAAAGACAGTTTTGTCCACAAATTATGGAAGTGATCGAGTCTGAAGTTAAAAAGCTGATTGACTCGGGTTTTATCAGGGAGGAACAACATCCCAATTGGCTAGAAACATTATCCCGAACCTTAAAAAGAACAAAAAAAATTAGGATATGCATCGACTTTAGAGGTCTGAACACCACTTGCCCAAGGGACGATTTTCCTCTTCCGATCACGAATATTATCATCGACAACATGTGCGGATTTCAGAGAATGTCCTTCATGGACGGATTCTCGGGTTATAATCAAATTAAGATGTACCCGGATGACGAAAAGCATTCATCATTCAGGACATCGCTTGGTATCTTTTGCTACATGGTTATGCTCTTCGGCTTGAAGAATACAGGCACTACATATCAACAGGCATTAACAAAGATTTTCCAGGAACACCTAAGGAAAATAGTCGAGTGTTATGTTCATGACTTGGTCATGAAAAGCCATAGCAAAGACGACCACATAAAAGACTTGAGGACAATGTTCGATCTTATGCGGGGTCACCAATTGAAGAGGAACCCTACCATGTCCTTTCTGGGAATGTCTAGTGGCAAGTTCCTTAGATTCATCATCACCACCAAGGGTATCCATATTGATCCTAACAAAGTAAAGGTGATACATGAATTGCAACCCCCGAGTAATCTCAAAGAACTAAAAAGATTGCAAAAACGGTTGGCTTATATCTGTCGGTTCATCTCGAATCTATCTGGGAAATGCCAACCTTTCTCCTGTCATCTTGAAGCAAGAAGGGCGTGTCATTTATTTGGAACGACACCTGTCAGAAGGACTTCAAACATATCAAAGCATATCTGGTGAATCCTCCTGTCCTCGTTACACCGAAGTTGTGTAAACCGTTCCTGATTTACATCAAAGTAATGAACAACTTGTTAATTGCTTTACACACACAAGACAATGACAACGGTCATAACTAGGAAATATATTATCTGAGTTAGACTTTGGTAGGTGCTGAATCTTAATATCTGATGATTGAAAGGAGTGCCTCGTTTTGGTATTCGCAATTCAGAAAATGCGACACTACCTGGTTGGACAGACGATATATGTCATTTCTAATGTTAACCTAGTCCAGCTATCCATGATGCAACCAGCTTCAATGAATTGGCGGTTAGCAAGATGGGCCCAACTCTTGTCCCAATACAACCTGCACTTCAAGCAACAGAAGTCGGTCAAAGGGCTAGCGATTTGTGATCTTCTAACGACTAACCCTGCAAAGGATACAACCGAATTATATAAAGATTTATCGGATGAAATTTATGAAGTCAATAATACCTCTCATCAGCAGGTGTGGCAATTGTACTTCGACAGTGCTTCTCAGGCAACCAATGTGGCGAGCGCTCCCAGAAGTTTGAAAATATCCTCTAGAGTTAGAGTTGTCTTAGTTTCCCAGGAGAAACATGTCTTGCCTCGAGCCTATTCACTCATCGATCCGTGTTCCAATAATGTAGCCAAATACAACACGCTGCTCATTGGGCTCAGTTTCGTCAAAGATCTAGGCGTCGAATAACTTAAAGATTTTGGTGATTCTTTATTGATAGTCAACCAAATTCGAGGAGAGTATGAAGTTAGGAACCAAGACCTGATCCCATACCACCAGGCGGCCATCGAGATGGCAGACTCATTTGAAGAATTCTTCATCGAGTACATTCCTCGTCTCTAGAAGGCATATGCAGATGCACTTGCGACTTTGGTAGTATCACTGGTATAGCCTCCTGAAACAGAATAATTGGTTACTGTGAGAACTCACCAACTCTTCATGTCGGACTACGCCCTAGACATCAAAGAGGCACACTCGACCAGAATTGAACTCGGGCCTCGAGACTAGCGTTTCCCCATTATTGATTACATCTTTCATGGTATTTTATCGGAAGACATAAAAGAAAGAGACTCGGTTCGATGAAGAGCACCGATATTCTATTATAAGATGATGACTCAGACGCTTTTTCACTGCACGTATGATGGATTGCAACTCCAATGTCTTTTGACCAAAGAAGCATTGAAGGCTCTCAAGGAAGCACATGACAGAATGTGTGGTACACACTAACCCGGTCCAAAACTCTGTGATCGACTCAGAAGAATGGGATATTATTGGCCAACCATGTCCAAGGACTTAGTTGATTACACCCGACGATGCTACGCATGTTAGGTACATGCTAATTATATGCACCAACCCCCAAAGCACTTACACCCTTCAACCACTTCATGGTCATTCGAGACATGGAGAATGGACATTGTTGGTCCTATTTTTCCACTATCAACCAAAAGTGACCGTTTCATTTTAGCAATCATGACTACTTCTCAAAGTGGGCCAAAGCAGTTCTACCCAAAGAAGTGAAAACAAGCGACGTCGTCAAGTTCATAAAACACCATATTATCTACTGATACGGTGTTCCAAGACGAATCGTACACGACAACGACCCTCAATTTGTCAGTAACACATTCATTAAATTCTATTAAAAGTTATGGATTCAAGAGGTCTCGTCGATGGCATACAATGCCACGGCGAACGGATTAGCTGAAGCTTTTAACAAAACCATTTTTAAGGTTCTGTCAAAGCTCGTAAGAACCAGTAAACGAGACTGGGAAGACAAACTCGGCGAAGCTCTCTGGGCATATCGCACCACAGTCTGTACACCTATCGGAGCGACTCCGTACTCTCTAGTGTATGGATACGAGGCTATCCTTCCCTTAGTAATCCAAATTCCATCCTTTCGCATTGCTCTCGCAACAGGGATGACGATGAAAGAACAACATCAGAAACGTCTCGAAGAACTTGAGATTTTAGATGAAAAACGCCTAGAGGCTCAACAACAAATTGAGTTTACCAAGCTAGAATTTCTAGGTCTTTTGACAAGAAAGTGTGACAACGGAGCTTCAAGGAAGGAGATTTGGTTCTTGCCATCAGGCAACCAATGATACTCACCTCCAAGAAGAAAGGCAAATTCCAACCCAAATGGGAAGGACTGCTTGTGATAGAAATAGTCTACTCAAACGATGCATATTGCTTAATCACTCAAGAGGTGACAAGCTCATGATGCTAATAAATGAGAAGGTCATAAAAAAGTACTATCCCTAGTACGTTCAAGATAACTAATTTAACGGAAAGTTCCTGGAGAATGCTATGCACGATTTTCTTAAGGATAACCTAAGATCAGATGATTATTCAAGATAAGACTAGTCATCTGAATAATTTATTTTTAATCATGAAGAAAAAGTGATTAACAACCTCCCACTATGACTATTTAATCATTTTCAAGATGATTAAAACCCTCCCACTGTGACTTTCGGAGCACACTTTCGTTGACTTGAGATTCAATGACCTCATTCAATCAATATTCCCTCACGAAACTCCTATGGTATAACTATGGAGTGCTTGATGATTCACGGTCCTTCACCACAAAGTCCCTCACTGATCAAATTAACTAACAGTGGGTCCACAAAAATTCATTTCGGTTAAATTCATCCAAATTCCCGCTGTGTTTGTGCACTTAACACTTCCAATGTTAAAGTCCTAACATGGTACTCAAAAGTTCAAGCTGTTGATACATGGCAATTAGCAACCCCATTCATGTTAAGTCCTTGTCGCTTGACACCGAAAACCCCAACCGAGTGATTTGTGCAAGTCAATATTTCTACTATTATTTGTACCCCACTCCCACTACTTGTTTGGTCAAACCTTCCTATAGTTAGGACCAAAGCCAAAATCTATTCTCAATTCCTTCCATGAACGAGAGATCCACATTAAAAAAAATGAACTTCCCTTTCGATAAATCAAAGCCTCCACCCAAGTTGAATGATCAAACCTATAAAAGTTAGGGTCGTTTCAATAACCCCCACAATCGAGACTCCTTTTCGATAAACAAAATGCTTCCACTCTTTCCCATTCGGTCAAACCTATAAAAGTTAGGACTAAAGTCGAAATTTTATCTCGATAAATAAGAAATTCATTTTCAGATTTGATAACCAATCCTATAAAAGTTAGGGTTATCAGGACCTTTTCGATTCTCTGAGTGGAGATCCCACTCTGAGTTTCTTTTATAGCAGGAGATAGAATATATAATTCTTACTCTCCAGCACCACGTTTGTCTTTACCCTAAAAGAAGACCTAGGGATAGAATATAAAATTCTTCCTCTCCAGCATCATCATCATCTTTACCCTAAAAGAAGACCTGGGGATAAAATATATATATCTTCCTCTCCAGTACCGGGTTCGTCTTTATCTCAAAAGAAGACATAGGGATAGAACATAAAATTCTTCCTCTCCAGCACCGGGTTTGTCTTTACCATAAAAGAAGACTGGGGATAGAATATAAAATTGTTCCCCTGAAAGAAGACCTGGGGTGAGAATATAGAATTCTTCCTCTCCAGCATTAGGTTCGTCATTGCCCCAAGGGAAGACACAATCTCTCAACATCATAAATACATGCCTCACATGCATGGGGAACTTTACCTCGACTCCGAAACAAAGATATGTCTATGCCTAACATGCATTGCCGGTTAGTCTTTAGCCGTGAAAAAGACATTAGGATTCATTCTGGGGGACATTATCTTAATCCCTAAATAGATATAAGTCTACGCCTAACACGCGTTGCAGGTTAGTCTTTCACCACGAAAAAGACACAAGGATTCATTTTGGGGGACATTATCTCGAACCCTAACTAGAGATAAGTCTACGCCTAACACGTATTGCCGGTAAATCTTTCACCGTGAAAGAAAGACACTAGAATTCATTCTGGGGGACATTATCTCAATTCCTAAATAGAGATAAGTCTACGCCAAACAAGCATTGCCGGTAAATCTTTCACCGTGAAAGAAAGACACTAGAATTCATTCTGGGGGACATTATCTCGATTCCTAAATAGAGATAAGTCTACGCCAAACACGCGTTACCGGTTAGTCTTTCACCGTGGAAGAAAGACACTATAATTCATTTTGGGGGACATTATCTCAATCCCTAATTAAAGATAACCCTACACCTAACACGTTTAGCCAGTTGTTATTTGACTTAGCAACAACTAATTTTCTACCTCTTTGGCATAAGAGAGATTATCTCAAATACCTCATTAGAGATAAGCCTGCATCTAACACATGTTGCCGAGTAGCCTATTCCCGTAACAATAGCGAAGTATTCAATATTGTAGCACTAAGAGAGTTAACTCACTTGGCATAACGTTACATGTGAAACAAACTTAGACAATTCACATGCAAGCCCGATTCAAACGGTAATCGGTAAAGGCACATGAAATTCGTTGAGGACTGAGGGTTAGCCAAAAACCCTAAGTCTACGCCTAATACGCATAGCCAGGTAACCTTGAAGGATCGCTGCAATGGCACTCAAACACTAGAAGGGGGGTTGAATAGTGTTTATGAAATCTAATGCGAAAACTTTAAATTTTAATAAAATAATATCACAAAGAGTAAGAAGGATCAAACCAATATGTAGACAATCACAGAAAATTGCAAACGCAAACACAAGGATTTATACTGGTTCGGTCCTCCAGACCTACATCCAGTCCCCAAGCCTCGCTTGAGATTTCTCCACTATTTCCACTTGCAAAACCGCAAGCACTTGCAACCCGCAAGCAAACCGTACAACTTTGACAATCTTCAATTGCCAATGCCACAACAATCTCTTCTTTCAAGAGATTATCAAATCAAACAAGATGGTACAACTTTCTCTTCCTATAAGCCTTGATGTGTAGATGTGAGTGACTTACAATAGGCTATAGGAATGATTTTTGTTCTAGAGTAATGGAACTTTTTTTCAAGAACAAAACTGAAAATTTCACTCAGTTTTTCTCTTCAAAAATGATCTTAAGAAGTCAAGAAAAACTCAAGTTTATGGAAAGGAATTGAGTTATGAAATTTCAGAACTTAACACCTATTTATAGGTATAATTTTCGTTCAAAAACATTCAAAAATAACTGCCAAAAACGTTCACAAAACGTTCATATTTATTTGAAAAAAATAGTTGTTGGAAGCACTGTCTGGTCGACCAGATTGAGGCCTGGTCGACCAGAAATGCTCTCTGGAAATTTTTTGGTCGAATCTGGAGCCTCTGGTCAACCAGGTCCATATCTGGTCGACCAGACAGTGATTTTTCTAAATCTCTGTTTCTGGCTGATCTATCTGGTCGACCAGACCTATCTTTGGTCGGCCAGAAACCATATTTTTGATATTTTCAATAGTTTAATAACTTATTTATATGTTGATTAAAATTAGGATTATACTTAGAATATTTTTTATGATTTTCTAAGTAAATAGTGTGTGTTGTGTGTGTGATCAAGGCTTGTACAAAAATTCTAAAAGAAAAGATAAAATTTTACATCTTCATCTTATGATCTTCGAAATAGCCTTGATAATTTGATTGTTGCTTTGAGATGTATATCTTGAATCTGCAGTAAAATATGTTAGATAAATAATGATTTGTTATCATCAAAATACAAGAGAAATTGTAACATCAACCATGTTCCCAACAAACCTATTCCTATAACAATGGTGAAGTCTCCGTATTCAATATCGTAGCACTAAGAGAGTTAACTCTCTTACACAACGTTACATGTGAAATGGACTAAGACAATTCACATGCTAGCCCGATTTGAACGGTAATCGGTAAAGACAAATCAAATCCGTTGAAGTCTGAAGGCTTGCCAAATATCCTATATGTATTGTCATTATTTATCCCAGATGGGATAAAAATCATACTAAAAGAAATAGGCCAAAGAAAAGACTTTGTTTTCATAATGAAGCCAAATTAAAACATACAAATGTGGCGCTACCAAGCCAAATATAATTTACGGTCGAGAATGCGAATTTCCTGCATATTGATCTCTTTCTCATAAGACTCCTTGAGTTTACCTACATGTTAGCCCGGACAGAGTCTTCAGTGGCGTCCAATACGCCCGCAGCTTCGCTCTTCAGCTTAGCTAGCTTCTCCTTTGCATGTGCCAACTTCTTAAATGTTTGTTTTCAGGTGCATTCGGCGTCTGCTAGTTCACCCTTGAGAACGGAACGAGAATCTCAATCATACTTTAGCTCCTTTTCAAGCTCGGTAATTTTCTCGTCGATCGGGACCAAGGAGCTAAGCAATCAAGCCATGCTCTTGTCCTTCCTCAAGAGAACAGTTGTCATCTATTTAACTATCACGCCCCGCTTCCTAAAATATCGAGGAGTCGGAACGTGAACAAGCCCACGACGTATTAGACTGAGGAGAAATAAGTACAAGACCCTTTCTACTCAATCTAATACGCTAAGCGTTAAGCAATATAAAGGGAAGACACAGATCCCCGATCACAGTAGTGAGAATATAACGAACAACTCAGAACCAAATGATACATATCACAACTAAAATATCATCCTAGACATAATATTCGGGTCAACATGCCCTGATACAATTCATCCAACCGAATACTGAAGGAATATAAAATTACATCGATCAAGCAGCAATGGAAAGTACTACAAAAACAAACTGAAAGGAATAACTAAGCTTCGGCTTCTTCTTCTGCTCTGTCTGCAAAGCACTCCTGCTGAGAATACTCTGGCTCCGGCTGAACCTGTCCATCCTCTAAATCTAACGTACAACCCGAGAGAAGAGAAACGGTCGAATGACCTTTACAATGACAGTAATAATAAAAATAGAAGTATGCAACTGTAATTCTAACCACTAGATGTAAATCACCACTAGATTATAATAATCAATCAAATCATCTAGGAATGGGGTCATGCTACTAACCATCCTATAATAGCTCACTTGTCCACATCTCAAATTGGTCAAAGTTCACATTATCGAAAAACTGACTGTTCACAATCCCCTACGCGCATCTAATCCCAGGAAATAGTTGGTGAGAGGACTGCACGCAATCCGATCTCGGCCTAGTCTGAACTCAGGCAAAGCTCAGGTGATGAAACAAGTCACAGACCAAAGTGACGAAACAGGCTACTTGGTCCAACAAACCAACCCTAGGACGAAACAGGTCACTGGTGCGAGTTTGGAAGATAAATCAACAACCCTGTTCGATCAAGCGAACCAAGGCTTTCCTATCACAACTCTTCTCGCTTTTCTAAGTCAACATTCATAACCTGAACTATATCTCTTGTCCACCTCCTAAATTTAGTCAACGCACACACACATGTCACTAAGTCTTGTTCATGATGTACAAGGCCACTAAGTCATGAACTACTAATGGTTCTCAAACACAACAAAAACAATAAATGCAGCTAATTCTATACAAATAAAACATGGTATGTCATGTAATTAAAATAGGAATCATGCAATCGGCAGATGTTTTGCACATAAAATGTCGTGGTCAACAACCATTAATCACACGATCATAAACTAAATTAATCCAAAATAAATAATCTTTTTGCAAAATAAATTTCTTTCAAATTATCTCTCACCATAATTATTCTAAAAAAATATTTTAAAACAATAAATTCAAAAATTCAAAAATAATCTTTTTACAAGATTAATTCAAAATATCTATTTTCCCAAAATAAATACTTTTAAAAATATTTATCATTCTAGAATGATTTCCTTCCGCCAAATAAATTCTTAAAAAAACATTATAATTATTCTAAAATAATCCCGTTGTCAAAATAAACTCTTTAATTTATTATAATTATTCTAAAAATACTATTTATCACATAATTATGATTTATTTAATATTATTCATCAAATCCACACAGATAATTATATCACAAATTAACATAAGTAGATAATTCACAATTTCATCAACTAGCCCACGCATATAATTATTAACGGATCTAAAATTCTAATTAACAACGATTAAAAATGTAAATTCGCACGACAAATATAAGAATTGCAATAAACTAATCTAGAATCAAAATCTTTCGCACAATTAACAAATCTAAAAATTGTACTAAATAATAAATGGGGAAAGTTAGGATCTTGCGCATAATTAATTTATGACGAAACTAAGAATTAAAATGAATGAAAAAATCATAGAAAAGAGATCTTGTGTATAATTAATTTACGACAAAACTAAGAATTAAAATGAATAAAAAATCATAGAAAATGGATCTTGCCTACGAGGCCTAGAGCCTGAATGAGTTGGCGGTGTCACTGCGGTGTGGTGCGACAGATCTGAAGGTGGAGGAGGGGCTGTTGGTCGGCAGCGTGAGGCAGATCTGGGCAGGGCTCGGCGACTGAACGGCGGCGAGGAGGGGTGGTCCAGCAACAGTTTTAGCATGATGGCGGTGAATTGGGGGGGGCTAGATCTGGTGTCGGTAGTCAGCTCGGAGCGGCGGGGGAGAGCTTGAAGGCTAAGCTCAAGGGAAAGCGCGGGCTGAGGGGCGGCGGTGTGGAGCACGACGGTGTCGATCTGGGCATTAGGGCACGATGATGGCGTTCGAGCGAGGGCGGGGAGGCAATGAGGGAAGATATGGTCGATGGCAGGTTAGGGGCGACGAGCTCGGGCTTAGGGTAGTGGTCGGTGAAGGAAGGAGAGCAGGGCTTGGAGTGTGGCTGTAGTTTGTTGGCAGCGAATTCAGGAACAAAGGGTAAAAGGGAATGAGAGGATAGAGCGAATAATAAGATATTATATAGGAGGGTATTAGGGTTTCAGGAAAAATACAATAAATTTAAGGAGAAAATACAGGAAAATATAGGAAAATACTAGGGATTGGAATATGCTAAAAATCAATATATGATAATCATTAACAATAATAATAACAGTAATAAATAATCAAGTATTAGTTTAAAAAGTTTTTACTATAACAATTTAATTTATAATAGTAAAATCATTAAAATAAATATAATCTGGATTCTTAAATCATAGAAAATTCTAAAAAATCAGGAAGAATATAAATACTCTTTAGAAAAATAAATTTTAATATTTAAATTCTAGGAAAATTTATTTAACCTAATATTGAAAATTCATGGTCATTACATTCTGCCCCCCATAAAACAAATTCCGTCTTAAGAATTAATTTAATGGTGATATACAAAGAACCCAACGACAGATATGGAACGATATCCATAAGTAGAGGAGAATGTAAAATAATAACGATACAAATTATAAGATGTGACAGCTGAGATTCAGCATACACATAATAAAGGTAGCTAAATACAATACTACAAAGCATACTCTACACTCAAAATTAATCACAACAAAACGGAACCAATACTAATCATTAAACTAATTCATCAAAAGTTAATAAATATACACAGGTATAAATCATAGCGTATAAATATAACATAGTCATAACATAGACAAATCACACAATACGCAAATCACACGCAGCATAATAAAACATCGTATAATTAATTAAAAGTATAATATGCACTCAAAATTAATGGAAGTACAAATAATTGAAAGGGCATGTATGAATACAAATACACAGAATCAGAAAATATACTTGATCAATCATTTTCAAAAGGTATCATTGAGGCAATATAATGAATATAAATAATAAGAATGAGGTAAGTAAAACATAAAGAGAGTGAACATATATTTAAAAGAGATTGCACAAGTATAAAGAAGCATGTATATTGTAAATAAAATAGTTGATACATATCAATTTATAAAATAACCCAAACATCAAGGCATAGGCAAAATATAAGTATCAGTCAAACATAGCATAATCGCAAAGAAGTCAACAGAAATTATACAATCATAGAAAAATATAATACATATATATGATGATTTTGATATAGTATCATAAGACAACACATCATAGTGTTAAAATATAATCAATAACACTGAAGGGGCAAAATATAACAAATATATAGCATACAAAATTTGATATAAATACATAATTCAAACAATTGTCAATCACTAGAATATATGATAAAGCATATCAACTCAACAATGTAAATAATTAAAAGAAGAGCATAAAGAAGATAAAAGACAAAAAAATCTCAACAAAATATAAATTACTTATACGTAAGCATATGATAAACATGATAAAACACAAAAACATAAAAACATAATACAAATAACAAATGAATCATATACAAGCAAAAGCAAAAGAAACATTTGAAGAGCATATAAGCAAAACAAAATAGCAAAGAATCAAACATACATATAGTTTGGACAAACATAATAGACAACATAAAGAGACATAAAAATAATAAAAAAATTAAATCACAATATAAATATCATACACTCAGTTAGTAGAATAGACATTCAAGATATACAAAAGTATAATTACAAACAAACACTTGAATACAATCAGCAAATCACATTCAACCAAATAATACATATAAGTCACAAATTCGGAAAAATAAAAATTTGCAATTTATGTTAGAAAGATTCAAAGAAAGTATTATGGCAACATAAGTTTAAAGCAATCAAAACATAAACACACGTAAAGAAACATAGATATAATAATCAAAAATAGCAAACAATAAGGATATAACATAATGATAATAAACAGCGAAAGTACAAAATACAGATATACAAATAAATAAATATCAATATTCAAAGAGTTATAAACAAATGAAGCACACAATATTACTAGAAAAAACATAAGATATAGGACAAGAATGTAGAACAAATCAGGCAGAAAGACAATAAATATTATAATAATATTTGCAGAACATACATAATCCTAATTGAAAATATCATTAAGTAAAAGAAATAAACATAAATAAAAATACATCAATACATATAGACAAACAAACAAAGGCAAATCATAATAATAATAAATAGAAGAATGAAACGATACACAATAATTATTAGTATACAAATAGTTATATAGCACAAAGTAAATAATGCAAAATCATAGACAGGTTCAAAGAAACACAAAATCAAAGCATAAAAATAAAAGATATCAAAACAAAAGGATAAACAAGATTCAGAAACATGTGATGTGTATAGCAAATATAATCGTCATGTATAATAATCGTTAAAATGAAAACATATACATAATAATAAGCATATAAAAAGTCTGAATACTCATAGTACTAATCATGCTAACACGATAAATTATGATGGAAATAGTAACAAAATATTATATGATAAAAATAAACGTAAGAGTAAACAAGCGATTCAAAATAGGCATATTATATAAAACATAATAAGGACATAATTATATGTGTATTCGACAAACAATATAATAAATCAAACATATTAGTAATATTCATAACGTAAAATAATAAATATAACAAGATATAACAATAATAATTATTATTGTATAATATTAATTCAGATGTAGCAATATATAGCATAGTAGTCAAAATCACATAATTACAATCACCATAAATATACATAAAAAATAAAAATGTATAATACATAAAACATGAACTATGGAAGATAAAATAGATTAAAAAATAATAACTTAAGAAGGCATAAATTTGTATAATAAAAACAACGATATATTGTAGATTAACATACAATGAATGATTGATTAACATGTGAACATAAACACTGATAATACATGAAATAGAACACGATTAAACACAATTGGAACTAAAAATTATGAATGACTATAAATCAATAAAAAGTATACATCGTAAATATAATAATCTATGTGAACACATTATAATGAAAAAGAGAATAATAAGTATATAAGAATGAAAAAGTAAAACACAACACAAGTAAACGAAAATAATAAAAAGAGTATAAACAACAAACAATGACAAAAAAATACATAAAAATCTAAAAACACTATAAAATAAACCCTAAAAAATAATATGTGTATACAATGAATATTACCGATATGACAAGATAATACATATCGAAAATTAAGCAACAACAACAAATATGCAAATGCACTATTAATAACTCATGAGTAAATACCATGCATCCCCACAAACGCTATTTAGAATTATCTTTATATTAGTTATAAAAAAATAATAACTAATATAACAAAATAACTATATAATTAATAACTCAACTCTAAACCTAACAATATGAATATATGTCTGAATATCAAAATAGAAATACATTGCACTTAGAAATAACGAAACCAATGTGAATATACTAAAACAACCTAAACAAGACAAAACTGATTTATAAGAAAAATATGTACTGAAAATATTGTGAGTTGAATAAATAAAGAGTAAGAATGTATTGCATATGTAGAATATTAAAATCATGAACTTATTAATGTATATCACTAAAAATACGAACAATATACAATAATCTAAATTATAAGTAAATAATAGATGGTATGACAGAAAAAGGGCACATATATACAATTTAGATATGCAAAAATATATTTAAACACAAGAAAATAATCTAAATATCAGATATGTTGTGTGATGTATAAGTGTAATCTAGAGTAATGCGAAACACTTAATCAACGTGATTTGAACAATTAAAAATGTATAAGTAATGATTTTAATTAGACTATGTTACATGTACATTTTTTAATGAAAAACATACAATATAACACTGTGTGATACATAAAATAATATAATAAATAATGCTGAAATAAACACAATCAAACGATACACGAGTCAAATAAAAGAAAACATAGTGTAAAAATAATAACACATAAAATAATGATCGGTACAAGGAAAAAGAGGTTACAGGAAGAGAGTGTAGTCGGGAAGTGACGATGCAAGAAACAGTGGGAAGCTCCAGAGTCAAAAAGTGATAAGGTAAAGACTAAGGCATAATTCATCGAGGTGATAGGATAAGGCGACTTCGGTGTAGTAGCCGGAGATAGTACTACGATATCCAGATGTGAATGACTTGAGGGAAGAGCCATGAGCACTCCCGCTTGGGCTGAACTTGGAGTACTCACAGTCCTTGTAGGTTTGAGAGAAATCGTCAACGAAGGTGATTTTTCTGGTGAAGGAATTGTCGTTGCATGGGTGAGAGCAAGCTATTCTGAAGGAGGAGTTGTCACTACCTATACTTGTGCCGGAAGAAGAATCGTCACTATTTGTAATTGTTTCGGTGGAGAAGTTGTTATCGCCTGCTGCTCGGGAGGCAGAGTCACGTTGGTGGCCTCGTGAGTACTTGGATTGTGAACCGGTGACCACTAAGGAGGGAGGGGGTCAGATAGCTAAAGAAGCTCAAGTAGTGGAACCTAAGGTAGCTAAGACTCCCAAAAAAAGAGCTACTGGGAAAAGGGCTCTTATAGCGCAAGAGGCTGGTTATTATGAAAGACGGACCCGTCAAAGGTTAATGCTTGGGTCCTCTCCTGTTGGAATTCGGGATTCTGAGACAGCAGGCGATAACAACTTCTGATCTCTTTCAGATAGGATAACTTTAGCTTATATTCGGGATTCTGAGACACAGCATTGTAGGCGTATAAAACTGGCTATAGGTCCCTTAACACAGCTCGACGACGCCAATTCGACAAACCAACCATCGGGCGATGTATCCAAACACGATCGTTAGTCCACAACACTGAAGCCAAATGATACGCGACGAATCGGATTAACGAGGCTACGAGGCTAACAAACCGCATGCAAACAACGGAATAAATCCACTCGCGTGCGGAATCAAGCTAACGGGTTGAGGAATCAACGAGTCATCCAACCAAGAGTGGACTCGAATGAATCAAGATCGAATCAAGATCAGTTTCGGACTCGAACTCAGAAGTGGATTTACTGCCAAATCAGGATCCGGATTTACTACCAAATCAGGTCAACGAATCAAGTCCGAATAAATCAACCACAGAACCTGAAAATAGACACAACGGCAAAACAACAAACACCTGGAGGGCTCGGTCAAAACTGAGCCGCTCAGGTGGCTCACCGAGCCACCAAGGTGG
>BQKN01010191.1:0-12858 GCA_022839385.1 Asparagus kiusianus | reverse complement strand
TGACGACAAAACTCAACCTACGCGGTTCAAAACCCTAAGGTAGACGCCGGTCAACGCATAACCTTAGGTCAACGCCGGACAGCGCGTTGCGACGAAAGTCAACACGTGGCGACGAAAGTCAACACGTGACGACAAAAGTCAACCCAAGCGGTTCCTAAACCCTAAGGCGGACGCCGGTCAACGCGTAGCCTTAGGTCAACGCCGGACAGCGCGTTGCGACAAAAGTCAACACGTAGCGACGAAAGTCAACGCGTGACGACGAAAGTCAACCCAAGCGGGTCCGAAACCCTAAGGTGGACGCCGGGCAACGCGTAACCTTAGGTCAACGTCATTCAGCACGTTGCAACAAAAAGTCAACCCAAGCGGTTCTGAAACCCTAAGGTGGACGCCGGTCAACGCGTAACTTTAGGTCAACGCCGGACAGCGCGTTGCAGCAAAAAGTCAACACGCAGCGACGAAAGTCAACGCATGACGACGAAAATCAACCCATGCGGTTCAGAACCCTAAGGGCAAACGCCGGTCAACGCGTAACCCTAGGTCAACGCTAACCAGTGCGTTGCGACAAAAAGTCAACCCACAGTGATCCGAAACTCCAGGTCAACACGATGTGACGGGGATAACAAGTTCAAAAGTCAACTCAATGACACGAGCCAAACTCGACTCATCAGCTGTAGACTCGAGACTCCGACGATGGCCAGGCGATAAACGCAGCGCCGGAACAACTTCAGTTATTCGACAAAGCACCGGATAAACCGAAGATCGAAGGAGCCGAGAGTTGAAGCGAACCACAAGTCCCTTAGGCCGACTGAAGGCCGGACCAATCATATCCAAAGTATTCCGGTCTCTTCTATAAAAGAAACGAGTCCGAAACACTTTGGAGGGGGTATCTGTAGGCATCAAAAATTGCCGATAGGTCCCCGCACACAGCTCAGTGTTAACGAGCAACGATTGAACGTCACTACCCGGTTTACAAGAGTTCAACTGACGTCGGTAAGCGCCTAAAGCGAACCGACGAACCACGTGAGCCGACAGAATCTCAGAATCACGAAGATACGGGTTGACCAAAAACCCCGCGATCACCGCAATTGGACCAACGCCCGCTGTGCCCCGATCACCCCATGGATAATCCAACCATCGGGGCCTGCAGAGCTCACCGTCACGATTCCAACGCATCCGAAATCACTCGAATCCGAGTTCGGACAAAAAGTCAACGGCAGTCAACGGCGGAATACCCGGTAGCGTCTCAAACGACATGAAACACCCCGGGGGTGTCTAAAAAATTCCGAGACACCCCTAGGGTGTCTCGGAAATCCCGAGACCCCCCAGGGTGTCTCCAAATATTTCAGACCCCCCCCCTCCTTGTTTCCTATAAATAGGCCCTCTGGGCCTCCATTCTCTTGGCTCGGATTTTTGGAGAGGAATTTCTGGTCTTGGGTTTAACCTCGAGATCTGAAATTTCTGAGAAGAGCAGCGAAGCCCTGCCGGATCGAGGAGTGAGATTCTGCACCAGTCCCCCTTCATTCACCTCTCTCATCCTTAGTGTTGCCCATTAGCGGTGACCACTAAGAAGAGCTAGTGCCTCGTTTAACCGAGACATAAGCTTTACACTTCTGAGATCTCACGCGGATCGACGAAGTTCTGCTTCTATATCCCACGCGGATAGACGAAGCTCTGCCGGATTTTACCGGAATAGATCTTGAAGAGTCGGCGGTCCACGGATATTAACATCCCCGTCACAGGCCAACAACCCACGCAAGCGAGACCGTACCAAACCGGGCTCTCGTGTTTATTTTCGTTTAAGTTGTAACTCCTTTGTTTTCATTTTATACTGTTGTAACGCTCAAAGTTGTAACAGATCTCGAAAAAGAGAACATCAATGAAAACAACAACTTTTACCGGAAACAAGGGGTAGCCTTTGAATGGTTCCGCAAGCTGGAACCAGGCTTTATCAAAACATGAGATGATGTGGAAAAGCTTTTCTTAGCCCGGTTCTTCGATGACAACACGGAAGTGTCGATGACCACTCTGCTTGGTGAGAAGAAGAAGAAAATGGAATCTGTCAACGACTTCATAAAAAGATTCAGGAATTAGTCGCTTCATTGTCGGGACTAGGTCTTTGAAAGAAATTTGATCGAGATGTGTCGCAACAATCTCTCGATCAATATTTTATCCAAGGTTGGCGTGGTAGAAACCCAAACATGGAAGGAACTTGTTCGCTAAGACGAGTAGGTGGAAAACATGATCAAAAGATTGGAAGCCGAAGAGCCTTAATCTAAGAGAGGGGCTTCGGAACCAAGTGCCCCCAGAAACCCTTCTCGGTCGGGGGGGGGGGGGGGCCCGAGATCATAGCTATCGATTCTACTCCGGTCCCCAAGTCAGCTCAGAGATAGAGTCTTTCGAGTAGCACCCTCCGAGGCAATACAACTTCAAGGAAGACCAAGTTTTGGCTACCTTCGATACTCTCCTCAAGAGCAACATGATCAAGTTGCCATAGATCACGAAGCCTGAAGATGTGAACAAAACAGATGATCCGAACTATTGTGCATACCACAAATTTTTGGGTCATCATATCTCCAAGTGCTATATCCTTAAGGATAAGCTGCAGGCTCTTTACGATACGGGAGTCCTAAAGAAGGAAAAGGTGCAGAAGAAAGTGACTACGAACATGGTCACTCTTAAATTCGGGATAGATCTTCCTGAAGTCCGCACGCCAGCGGGCTCGTACCCATCCCTAAGGCGGAGCTGAAGATTATTAATGCTGATCCTCACAATCAACGAGAGAAAGGTCCGGTGCCACAGACCTTGCCATCAGGACATGTGATGTGGGTTCATCCTGATCTCCTCAATGATGAGCAGTGGACTTCCAACAAATCCAAAGGCCAGCCTAAGCGTTGTGACGTCATTTTGGCAATTCCAGATGATGATAAAGGGGAGATAGCGACCCTCACTAATTCTGATAATGAGGTAGACACATTGATCACCCGAGTGGGGAAGGACTTTGCCAAGAACTACCATCCGACAGCGAAAAGTCCGGCAAGACCACTGGCGGGACCATCACCAACAGTCCAACCGAATCTTGTCAAGCTGAGTTCAAGCGATCAACACTTTTGTTTAGACATACTCGCACAATTGAAGAACATTCCAGCCAGGATCACCCTGTATGAGCTCCTGCGACTATCCAAGTCTAGCGGGGAAGCTCTACAGGAGGCACTAGCCGACTCATAAGCTTTTACCACACATTTCTTGCCTACTTCGGAAGAGGACGTGAAGAATGGGTGTCCATAATGCTACCAGACATCCAGACAGCAGATTCCCTATATTACATTCACTCCTGAGGATATGCTCATCAGGAGTACATCCCATGACCGACCCCTGTACTTCATGAGATATGTCAGCTCCTCTCGAGTGGACAGGATCCAAGTTGATCCAGGGTATGCACTGAGCATTATCCCCTTGAAGCTCATCAAACAATTGGGTGTGCCTCAAAGCGGTAGTCTACAATGACTACCACCATCTTTAGCTTTAACGCCACCGGAACGCGGCCTCTGGGGATCCGCCTCAAGTACCGGCTGGACGACATGAAGATGGAAGTGACTTGCTACGTTATCGATGTAGAGCCTTCCTACAACATGCTATTAGGTTGGTAATGAATCCATAGCAACCGGATAGTCCCATCCACATTGCATCAATGTTTGAAGTATGTAGACGACCGTGATCAAGTAAAGATGGTGGTTGCTGATAAGCAGCCCTTCAAGGGGGTTGAAAACTACTTCACTGATTCTTTGCTCTACCAGGACTCTGAACCAAGCAACGAGCCACCGGTCAAGGAACGTGGCAGTGGCAATAAGGCCGATAGTGAGTCTGAGTGCAACGAGGGTCTTGTCTTGAATGACATTGAACCCATTGTAATCGGCTATGGAGGCCTTGTTATAACCAACACTGACGAAGCGGACAAGTTTATCCTGAATGAAGATCCTAAATTTTCTTACTTGCCGTCTAGTTTAGAATCTAGTAATGATGAGGTTTGCAATTTGGTTGCAGAGTTATATAATAACTCTTCTTTGCACTTGCCCGTGTACTCATCGTTCGTCACAGACAAACAAACGATCGAGTCCTCATGGGCCATCTTTGTCATACCCACCCGGGGTAATTATCAGAAAGATATTATCTTTGGAAGGATATACCGGCCTATGCGCATAATGTGGGATGAGTCAGATGATGATGAGCCCGCTCCTCAATTCTCACACTACGATCAAGTTACGAAGCGTATGATGGAGAGCATGGGTTATGACCTCACCGCAAAGAAGGCTTGAATTACGGCAAAAGGAGAAAGACACTCATCCGACCTGCTTATGTTCCCAGAGGAAAGCCCAACAATTACTTCGGTAAAACTCGAAGAGGGTTTGGTTACACCTCCTCTTCATCAGAGTTATACTACAATTTCAGTGAAGATTTCGAAGATGGTCCTTTCAGAGAATCATCATCAACATCCTCGATGTGGGATTCGGATGTTAGTGCGGGAGATCTGTTCAGGGACCTCACAATCAACATGGCTATGGTCGACCTCGCCGAAATCAAAGAGGATGACCAGATTCCATTTTATGATGAAGCATAGGATCGCCACATCAGCGCCTAATGGAGTGGTCGGTTTGAACAACGTGAACCACCCACGGAGGACAAGATAATCCAAATAAATATGGGAGATGAGGCTAATCCTAAGCCCATATTTATCAGCGACAACTTACCTTCCTAGGAGAAAGAAGACCTTATATCCCTCATTCGGGAATATATTAACGTATTTGCCTGGAATTATAGGGACTTGTCTGGCCTTAATCCTCAGATCCATCATGCATCGCCTCAACATAAACTCGGACGCCAAACCTGTCAAACAATAGAAAAGATGGTTTTATAAACAAATCATGGAGGCGATCGAAGCCAAAGTGAAGAAGCTGATCGAGTCAGGCTTCATCAGAGAGGAACAACACCCCGATTAGGTGACTAACATTATTCTAGTCCTGAAGAAGAATGGAAAGATCCGTATCTGCATTAACTTTAGGAACCTCAATGCTGCATGTCCAAAGGACGAATTACCTTTACCCATCACAGACGTCATCATCAACAATACTTATGGGTTCGAAAGGATATCCTTCATGGATGGGTTTTTAGGGTATAATCAAACCAAGATGCACCCTGAAGACGAGAAGCATACTTCATTCAGAACTCTGGTAGGGGTATACTATTTCACAGTTATGCCCTTCAAACTTAAGAACGTCGGCACAACCTATTAGCACAACATGAGAACAATCTTCTGTGATTATCTATGAAAGACAGTCGAATGCTACGTAGATGACTTGGTTGTGAAGAGTCGTAACAAAGACGATCATCTTTAAGACCTGAGAATGATGTTCGAGCTGATACGATCCCATCAACTCAAGATGAACCCCACGAAGTCATTTTTAGAGATGTTGAGCGGTAAATTCCTCGGATTCGTCGTCATGACGAAGGGAATTCACATAGACCTCGACAAGGTGCAAGCTATTCAAGAGCTTCAACCACCCAGAAATCTCAAGGAATTAAGAGGACTGTAAGGACGTCTGGCTTACATCCTAAGATTCATCTCAAATCTTTTCGGTAAGTGCCAACCCTTCTCCAAGCTGATGAAGAAAGGTATTTCCTTCGTATAGGATAAGCCTTACCAACAGACGTTCGATGAGATCAAGACTTATCTCTCAAATCCACCTGTCTTGGCGGCCCCGATCTCAGGGAAACCCTTCCTGATTTATGTGTGGGTAATGGAGCGCCCTCTTACCGCCCTCTTAGCATAGAATGATAACGCTGACCATGAGTAGGGCGTCTATTATCTGAGTAGAACCTTGTAGGGAGCCGAAAGTTGATACCCCGTGGTTGAAAAGGAGTGTTTGGCCTTTGTGTTCGCTATCCAAAAAATAGGACACTACCTGGTTAGTCAAACCATACACGTCATCTCCCGGATGAATCCTATCCGAGTCTTCATGACACAGCCCGGATCCTTAAATTGGAGCCTAGCAAGATGAGCACTCCTGCTGTGACATACACTTCATGCCACAGAAGTTTGTCAAAGGACAAGCAATCTGCGATCTCATAGCTAGTCATCCGCTCGAATCGAAGACTGATCTATTCGAAGATATACCAAATGAAACTCATGAGGTTAATGCAACCTCGTAGGAAGAAGTCTAGTGATTGTACTTTGATGGAGCTTCTCGCGTAGGCACAAACAGGTCTATCGTCGCAGGGGTGGGGGTGGTCTTGGTTTCTTCGCAAAACCACATATTATCCCGAGCTTTCTATTTAACTAAGCCGTGTACCAATAACGTGGTTGAGTACAATGCGCTACTCATCAGACTCGACTTCACCTAGGAGTTGGGGGCGAATCATCTTGTAGCTAACGGTGACTCTCAGCTCATCGTCAGACAGATGACAGATGAATACGAAGTCAGAAACGACGACTTAATCCCATGTCATGAAGCGGCTATCAAACTAGCCAAATCATTCAAAAGCTTCTGCATTGAGCAAGTGATCTGTTCCAAGAACACACACACGGATGCCCTGGCATCATTGGCAGTTGACCTAGCTCAACCACTAGAAACAAGTCAACGCATCACTGTCGCAAGTTGACAACTCTTCCAACCGGAGTATGTTCTGAAGGTGAATACAACTCGCTAGGCTACGGGTCAACTCAAACTGAGAGATTAGCATTTCCTAATTATCGACTATGTCTTATACGACATACTACCCGAAGACGTAAATGAGCGAGATTCTGTTCGTAGGCGCGCTCTGAGGTTCTAATATGATTCAACAATGAAGGCGTTGTATCGTAAGTCGTACGACGACATGTTGCTTCAGTGTCTCTCAACAACAAAAGCATGAGAAGTCCTACAGGAAGCCCATGATGGTACCTACGACGCTTACGAATCCGGACCCAAACTCTGGGATCGCTTGCGAAGAATGAGCTATTATTGACCCAGAATGATCAACGATGCTGTTGCTTATGCCAGGCGTTGCCATGCATGTGAAATCCACACCAACTACATTCACAAACCACCAGAAGACCTGCATCTGGTAGTAACTTCGTGGCTATTTGAGATATGGGTGATGGATGTCGGACCGATATCTCCACCGTCAGCCAAAGGTCATCGCTTCATCCTTGTGATAACCGACTACTTCTCTAAGTGGCCCGAAGCCGTTTCCTTAAGAGAAGTCAAAACCGATGATGTGATCAAGTTCATCAAACATCACATTATCTACTAATACGATATTCCAAGACGTATCATTCATGACAACGGATCATAATTTGTTAGTCATGCATTCACGGCTTACAATCCCTCAGCAAATGGACTAGCCGAGGCTTTCAATGAGACAATCATCAAGATCTTAACTAAGCTAATATCCAATAACAAACATGATTAGAATAAAAAGCTTGGTGAAAGCGTATGGGCATATCGTACTATGGTTCGCACACCGACTGGTACCACACCTTATTCACCGGTATACGGTTACGAAGCCGTGCTACCACTAGAGATTCAGTTTCCGTTCCTACGCGTTGCACTCGCAATGAGGATAATGACTGAATAGATTCATCAGCGACGTCTCGCAAAATTAGAGGCGTTAGATGAAAAGTGGCTCGAAGCTCAATAACACATTGAGTTCTATCAAGCCCGAATATCCAAGGCTTTCGATAAGAAAGTCAAGCACCGATCTTTCAGGGAGGGAGAGTTGGTCATCGCTGTTCAACGACCTATGATACTCAACTCCAAGAAGAAAGGTTAATTCCAGCCCAAATAGAAAGGACCATTTGTAATAGGAATAGTCTATTCAAATGGAGCTTATCGCCTTCGTCAAACCGACTGGCGATAAGATCATGATGCCTATTAACAAAAAATTCCTAAAAAAATACTACCTGTAGTCTTCCTTCAAACCCCCACAAAACTATCAAGTTAATGGTCACCTCTGTAGTCATTTCCTTCAAAAAAATTTTCCTCGCCGATCCTCCTCAACAGGACGACAGGCCCACACAAAAGTTGACACGTTAACAGTCATATCTGACAACTAATTTTCTCCAAAATTTCCCCGTCGATCCTCTCCAATAGGACGATGGACCCACTCCCACTATCACATTAATAATCACCTCTAACAATCAACTTACCAATCCTCTTTAATAGGATGATAAGTCCTCAAGGTCGCTCCAATCGCGATAATCAAAACAACTTACCAATCCTCTTCAATAGGATGGTAAGTTCCTAAAGTCGCTCCGATCACGACAATCCTATTAACTTACCGATCCTCTTTAATAGGATGGTAAGTCCTCCAAGTCGCTCTAATCGCGACAACCTTGTCAACTTATCAATCCTCTTTAATAGGATGGTAAGTCCTCTAAGTTGCTCCAATAGCGACAACCCTATCAACTTATCAACGCTCTTCAATAGGATGGTAAGTACTCTAAGTCATTCCAATCGCAACAACCATATCAACTTACCAATCCTCTTTAATAGGATGGTAAGTCCTCCAAGTTGCTCTAATCGTGACAATCCAATTAACTTACCAATCCTCTTTAATAGGATGATAAGTCCTCAAAGTCGCTCCAATCGCAACAATCTTATCATGTTAACATTAAACCTCTAACAAACCCCCTATCAATCCTCTCCAATAGTATGGTGGGTTCACAAAACTATCATGTTAATGATTATCTCTGATAGTTAACTTCCTTATTCCCACAAATGACGCTGTCCGATCAGTCGTCATACTCCTACATCCCTAAATGATTTGATCTATTTCGAGCATTCTAAATATCCATAGAACAATCAATGATAGTAGCCTACCATACGATGTGCTACTATTTTAATCAGTCGTCACACTCATATGTCCTTGAATGATCTGATTACCCTAACATCATCATTCCTGCAAATGACGTTGTTCTTCGATAATGGCCTACCAAGCGATGTGACTTATCGACTACCTATTCCTGAGTAACAACCTACCAAGCGATGAATCGTTATTCGGACCCTCGATCGATCACTTATACAAGTGGTCACACATTTTTGGGCTAAGTTGTTATATTCAATAACATGACCTAACCTAATTACAGCTTAACGGTTGTAATTAACTAAACCCAACGCCTCAAACGGCTAAGGGTAGAGAAGAAATTTTAGCATTAAGTCTAAAATAAACTTCTCGATAACTCATCATACTGAGGAGAATAGTATGACTAGTCCGATTCAAATGGTAATCGGTAAAGGCAAATCAAATCCATTGATAGCTGAGGATTTGCTAAAAATCCTAAGTGTTGGTCAACGAGAGACAAGAACAAGAGTAGATGCACAAGAAGTTGGACAACAAAACATAACTTTGTTCATAGTAAGCATATTTTGAGATTATACATTCGAATAAAGTTATGATAATACATTCAAACTAAGTCATGACAATACGTTCAAATAAAGTTAACAAAAAATATCTCAAAATCAATCCAACCCCGTGAACTTAGTCCCCACGGCCAGCAGAGCCCAACAAGCTGAAGGACGCGAGCTCAGCCTTAACAGTGGCTAGGTCCTTCGCTCGATCCGCTCGGGCCTTGTCCTCCGCTTCGTTCCGGATCTTAGCCTCAAAAGATGCAGCAGTAGGTTTTTCTTCTTGACGCAGTGCCTGGAGAGCTTGCATTTCTCTTTTAATAGCGTCGTGAACGTTTGCGCTCTCAAGTTGGAAGCCCTACATGGTTGAATCTTCCTCGGCGAGCTTGGCCTTCACCCGAGCATTAATAGAGACGGAAGCATCCATCGTGACCTGCAATTGGCGTTACCGCCCAAGCATATCTGCTACGAGATCCTCGTTCTTCGATATACTCTTCTCTCGAGCTTCATACTCATGCATCCTCTTAATCCGAGCTTAGACTATGAGTCGCTCCACCTCATTACATGAATTGGAGAACACCAGCCTCTCCAAGCGACGCATAGATTCCTCTAGGCGGATGAGTTGTCTTTCACAAAGCATAGCCAGTTGATGACCACCTGCTCGTTGAATGGCCTTCAAGCTATCTGCTATGAAGGCGTCAAACTCCATGAAGGTGCCTGGCATAGATCCATGACGATGGAGATCGCTTGTTTCATTGCGTTCTCCAATCGTTAGATGAGGCCTTGCATAGATCCAGAGTCAGGAGTAGCAGATTCTTTGCCGAGGAAGATCATGGCAATAGGCTAGATCAAAGGGATGGGCTCTGAGTCATCAACAAGTGGCCTTCTCCCACCCCTATGCTTGCTGGGTCGGGAAAACCAGGTTTAGGCGGAGGCTGTGAAGGGAATTGTGGAGTGGATGCTCGAAGGGGCATCTCTTCTCTTGCGGGCGATCTCCTCATATCGGTCCACCTCCTTTGCGGTGAGGGGTTTCTTTCTAGAAGATCTTGGAGTGCGAGGCACAATAGTTGGTACCTCTTCTTGAGCTACAAAATACAACAAGAGGAAATTAGAAACTTTGACTCAAAAGGTCAAGAATTTTCTAAGTCTTGAGAACAGACGGCCTACAAAGTGCAGGCGAGCCCCATCATGCAGGCGAGTTGGCAAAGCTCGCCTATCAAGCAAAGCTTGCCTGATAAAGGTTGGAGTTCACCTGACAAGGCATAGCTCGCCTATCAAGTAGAGTTCGCCTGATAAGGCAGAGCTCACCCATCAAGAAGAGCTTACCTGACGAGAGCAGAAGCTTGCCTGTCAAAGCAGAGCTCGCTTGACGAGAGAAGAAGCTCACCTATTAGAGCAAAGATCACCTGACTAGCAAGCTCACTTGAATAGTAGAACTTCTCTCCTGAGTAGATGAAGTTCGCCATGGAAGTTGAGCAGATATTATTCATCTACTCATTACGATCCTATTCATCACCTCAGCTCTATCCTACAGTACCCTAGGCTTACCACGGTGGGTTCGGGGCATGTCGGGAGTGGCTGTAGCAGCAACAACGGGGTAATGAATAGAGGAAGGAAAGGCTTCCTTCTTCCCCTTCGAAGTAGACATCTTCACTCTTGCGGCCATAGCGAGTTCGAAGAGAAATGAGGATGAGAGCTTTGAGTTTCTTCGAAGACTTGAGAGAAATTTTTGAAAGCACAGTAATCTCCCAAGGAGGGAGATGAAGGCTTTAAATAGGCGAGGCTTCAGTGGTTGAGATTCATTGTCTCAACCGAAGCCAACGGCTCAGATCGCTCGTGGCGGTTCAGATTCGACAGTTCGAATAGAACAAACGAGATCGAGTCTCGAATCGAACGGCTTGGATGACGAGGCGGTTCATATTCGAACCATCACCTTAGCTGGTAGGCGTCAAAGCCTGCCCACGGATACATGGCTCGCCTGCCACTGACTTGGACCTCACTCGCAGTGATCTAACTCGCCTACGAGCACGTGGCTCTCCTACCGGACCTCACCTGCAAGCAAAGTTCACCTACAATCATGGAGCTCACCTGTTGATGTTTGGAGGTCGCATGCAGACCTCAGCTCGCCTGTAGCTCGAGCTCGCCTGTAGCTCGAGCTCGCCTGCATTTCATGGAGCTCGCCTAAAGAGCTCAACTCAACCAAATGGCTCAAATTTGCCCAAACCAATGAACCACGATCCTCTTCGTTCAAAGTGTTCCAGACCATACTCAACCTGGTTTAGGTCTGAAAACTTTGAAGGGGGTATTGTAGGCAATAAAATTTCCTTTAGTTCAAGGAGGTCAAAACCCCGTCTGCCTATGGTTGGGGCTCGCTTGCATTCTGAAAGCCCAATTGAGCTTTCCTGACCGCTCAACCTCACGGGAAAAACTTAACTCGCCTGCACGAGTTAACTCACTTGCACGAGTCAACTCTGCCTGCATACTTGGCTCACCTGCACGAACCAAGTTGGTTTGGCTCACCTGCACGAGTCAGCCTTGCCCGCACGAGCCATGTTCACCAATGAGGTTTTTGAAAGCACCCTAATGCCACTAGGAAGGAACCCTAGAGGGGGGTGAATAGGGTTTATGCTAATCTAATCCGATTTAATGCCAAATTAAAACTATTAACAAATATATCCTAGCAAATGTGATATGAACAATATATGTGCAAGGATATACAAACTAAGGGCGATATAAACATGCAACAATGGCAATATAATAATATGCAAGAATAAATGCGCCAATGCCAAACTCAAACACAAGAAAATGATCACGGAGTTCGGACCTTCCGTCCTACGTCTTCGCTCCCCACTCCCGAGAGAAATCCACTATCTCTGCTCGCTGCTGCCGTCGAGCGATGTTTCAGACATTACAGAGAGAGATAGAGAGTGAGTTAGAGCACGGTACAAATTGGAGGGATAGGCAACATATAGGGCTACTCCCTGGAGAAGAAATCGATGGAAACAGAGATCAGAGGTGATCGAAAAGTGCGTGTGAAATCGGCACAAGGTTGTAGTTTTCTGCTCGCTGTTCAATCGCTGTTTGGGCTCGTTCCTCACTGTTCAGAGTCTTCCCTTGCTGTCCGGGCTTGCCAGAGGTGGGAGGAGGTTGCCGGGGTCGTCAAAGTGTCTTAGTGGCGAGCTAACGACGAGGGAGGCGAGCGGCGCTGGGTTGGCGGCGCTGAGGACTTAGGAGAAGAGAGGGGAGAGAAGGAGAGAGGGAGGCTATAAGTGAAGATGAGGACGGCGTTGGCGGCTAGGAAAAGAGAGAGAGAGGGGGGCTCGGGGCTTGGCGCGGCTGAGGAGCGATTCGGCGTCGGGCTGAAGGGCTACTGGGTTGTTGGGGAGGAGAGGAGAAGGAAAGAGAAGGGAGAGAAAGAAGAAGGGCTGACGGCGTGAAAAAGAAGAGGAGAGGAGAGAAAGAATAAGAAAAAACTAAT
>BQKN01010166.1:0-24910 GCA_022839385.1 Asparagus kiusianus | reverse complement strand
GAAAAAAGAGAACAAGTAATGAAAACAGCAACTTTTACCGGAAACAATAGGTTTTATCTCCCTATTCCGGCTACATGAAATAACGATACTCTTGTAAGGTTTGCATAATAACATGTGGGCTCAACTTCCTTACTCAATCGTTCTATGACAATACATTTTATCTCCCTATTCCGGATATTCTTCTAGATGATTGTACAATGGTGATGTAGGCTATAAAAATCGCCTTAAGTGTAGAAAGGCCTGAAATCCGCTTGCATGTTCGATTCGCCCGCACAAGTCAAGTCAAATTAAAAAGAGAACTCGTGAGCATGAAATAAGCTCGCCCTTGTGCTTGACTCACCAGCACGAGTCAAGATCACGCGATCAGAAACTCAGCTACACATTTGATTCGTCCATACAAATCAAGTATATTCCAAAATTAAGCCCGTCTGCATGGCCATACGATCAACAAAGTCATCCGCCAGATGGGCCTAGCGGCTACGCTGTCACGTACAGTGATGGGCCTTCCCATTTCCCGCGACGTGGAGGGAAAGAGTATAGTACTCCAAGCCCGTTGAATAGTTGCTCACAGTATGAGCGACCAGTCGAGACCACGCTGTCGCTAAACTTGCCTGCACACTTGACTCGCCTGCTCGAGTCAAGTTTGCTCAGGAGCTGAACTCGAGTGCATATCCGAGCAATCAGGTAACAAACTCGCCAAACTCGCCAGAGTACCTGGCGGCCGCCATGTTACGTACAAGGATGGGCCTTCCCATTTCCCGTGACGTGAAGGGAAGGAGCATAGTACTCCAAGCCTATCAAGTGGCCGCTTATAGTACAAATGAGAAGCATGGCATCTCTCTACAGGACATGGTCACATCCCATGATTCAGAGAGCGGCCACGCCGTCTCGCCTCTATTTAAGAACCTCTCCTAGCTATGGGAAAACGGTTCGTTAAAGGTTGGTTCATAGTTCATTGATTAATACAATCAGTTAACCGGACCATCAGCCTTCGGCTCTCGAGCGAACAAAGGATTTGTTATTTGTAGTATTCTTGCAATGTATCATCCTCCATTGGCTCTCGACCTTAATCGCCACTGAACTCGGAGACTCAAACTCGATTAATACGAGCTTCTACTGTGTACCGAAGCTCACCAACAACCTCGATCGAATCGTCCAAGGGAAGAAGACTCAGTGCGAGAACTGAGCGAGGTATCTTATTGCTACCAAAGTCCCCACGTTAAACAAGGAGGGCATTCCCTCTGTTTCTGTTATAATTTTAATTCATTAGTTTGTAATAAACTATTCTTATCATTACAAACAAAATCCCTATTTCCGGAGATCAAAATACGCCTACAGAAGATGGCGACCATAGTGGGAGAAACTGTTTCCTCAACAGAAATAGCAGTAGCGCAGTTTGACGAGGTTGCTGTCGGGATGACCGTAGAGTCCCTCGAAATCGAGTTCGATCAAGCCAAGTATGAAGAGTACTTATCTTCCTCCTACTCTAGTGGCAATGCGTCCCTCAAACGCTACAGAGTCGTGCGTAGAGGCCGACCCTAAGCGGTCGAGGCTTCCGCGCTTAAGGACCCCATTCGAGTCATGGTAGGGGGTTAGACCTCCCCCAAATCAATCAAGACTGAGCCAAAGGCCAAGAACACAGGGCGAAAAGCTACCGAATAGGTTGCCAAACAGCCCTCATAGACCCCCGCTTAGAAAGAGACGGTGGTTCACTTTGGCACAGACTATGCCATTATGATCAGCACTGACGCTCCTCTCTTAAGAAGAGCCCGGCAGCGGTGACGACAGGCCCTCGCCTAGCAGAAGGCTCAAACCTTCACCTTGTAGGATAGCCTGAATTATTATTCAGGTCTAAAAAATGCAAAGTGGAGACGCAACTCTCCCAACGCCGAGGAGGTCGCCATACCAGGCATACTCTTGCATTCAGGAGAGATTCCCTCTGAACGTAACACCTCCCGTTTTGATGAGCCCAGTACTTCTAGCAAGTTTAGCCACCGAGGTGAGCTGAACAAAGCGTGCGGACCCGTCACCTTAAATGGACTTTGTTTCTTAGGTCACATCCCTAAAGCAAACAAACCGCCCAGATCAGGTGAGTCTACCCGAACAGGTAGGCCATCAGAATCAGGTGAACCCCGTCGAGTCCGCTTAACGGGTAGACGTCATAGCCAAACGTGCCTTAAAAACAAAGGCAAAATAGTAGAAGAGACCTCCCAAACTCGCATACATGAACGAACGGTCGAAGTTCGCCAATAAGCGCGAACTCGCCCGAAACCGAGAACTCGCCTTTCAGGGCGAATTCGCCCAACTCAAACACTTAACCATCCCACTTGGTGTACACAAGAGGGTTCGTCTAAACCTCTCTCATACAGTCACCTGGTTGATCCATATAGCTATGGGGGTTGTCACCAACCACCCGCAGAAGATCTTCGAGGTTACCTAACTCACAAATGCACCATACACGAGGTGAATCCGTAGTGTCACAACGAGAGGCTCTTCCAAGCAGTACTTACTGACTGCTAGTGTGTGGGAATGGCGAGACCTTCGGTGTTCGAAAGGCTTGCTCAAAAGCCTCCTAAACCAAGATCTTCTCATCGAAGGTAGAACCGCCGGAGGAGACTCGCTGCCGACTATGTAAAGCTCCCATCCGCCACAATCAATATGACGGGTAAGGGTAAAACCATACTCTCGGATTCCCCAGACTCGAATTTCCCCCTGGGGTCCAATTACCCACTTGTTCAACGCGAGCGTGATGGTATATTCTCGCGTACCCGTAGTCGTACGAGAGTGAGTATTGGGTTCGATTATACAACCTTAGTGCCTACCTCAGGTGGCAAAGACGAGGTTTGCTCGGTAGCCACCACATCCCAAACCTCGTACTCGGGCCATGGCGAACTAGCAAGGGTGCACATGGCTGAGACCACGAATGATCAAACGATTGCAAAAAGATTGAAGAGCACCAAATCGCTATCGAGTCCATAAAAGACATGCTAGAACAACTTCTAAATAAAAAGAAGAAGAAAAGAGCCACGCGCACCCCGCGGCGGCCGATGGGGAGCAGAGATTGGAAGACCCTTCCTAATCAGACGACTGAATTAGAAGATTACATCAATCCGCATTCCGATCACTCTTCCAAGACATTGTTAGGGATGTCACGCACTAGGGGTACCATCCAAGACAAGAGGTTCGATGAGTTCCAAAGCTAACACAACGCTTTGAAGCTTCAACAAAACATGAACAAGATGGGGGTGGTCCGACCATATCCTATTGAGTGGGATACGGTCCCATACCCAGCAAAGTTCAAAGCCATCAGTTTAGTATAGTTTGATGGCAAGGGCTCCCCTTTGTAGCACATCTACTACTTTATGTCTCAAACTGGGTTCCTCACTCGGTTGTTCATCGGCACCCTCAAAGGAGTAACGTTCGAATCTTTCTGCAAATTAAAACCTGGCTCTATCACGTCATGGGCCGATGCAGAAAGGCTCTTCCTGGCCTGCTCTTCGACGATGACACCGAAGTGTCGATGGCCACCCTCCTCGCTGAAAAGCAAAGAAAGTCGGAGTCAGTCAACGACTTCTGAAGAGGTTCAGGAACCGATTGGTTCACTGCCGTTTTGTATCCCAAACCTTGCCATTAGGTCAGGTGATATGGGTCCATCTGGACCTCCTCAATGATGAGCAATGGGATTCAAGGCCTTCGAGGAAGACCAAAAGTAAACCTTGCAATGTCATCTCCTCTATCCTATATGAAGACAAAACGATAGTACCCGCCCTCACCGATTCCGATGAAGAAGCTGCCGCCCTAGCCACTAGGACGGGCAGAGAGTTCACCAAGAATTAACCCACAAGGGTAGAGGATCTTGCAAGACCCTCCACGAGGCCGAATGCAGCAATCCCTCCAAATCACGATAGGCCGAGCTCGAATGGCCAGCCTTTTCGGTTCAATGTACTTGCACAACTGAAGAACATCCCAGCTAGAATCACCATGTATGAATTCTTGTGTCTGTCTAAACCTACTCGGGAGGCTCTGCAAGAGGCATTAGCCGTCTCGGAAGTCTTTGCCACGCGTTTCTCACTTACGGAGGAGGAAGGTGCAGAGAGGAAGTGCTTACAATGTTGTCTGGTCACTGAACAACAGGTCCCCTGCATCACGTTCACCCCTGAGGACATACTGCTTAAAAGCACCTCTCACGATTGACCCTTTTACTTCACGGGTTACATCGGTTCCTCCAAAGTGGACCGGATCCAAGTTGACCAAGGATCCGCATTAAGCATTGTCCCCCTGAAACTTATCAAGCACCTAGGGATACCCTTGAAGCACCTTTCCGCGACAACCATGACCATCTTTGGCTTTAATGCCACGAGGACCCGCCCGCTCGGAAAGATCCATCTGAAATACCATATCGCTGACATGAAGACGGAGGTGACCTGATACGTCATTGATGCCGAGCCTTCCTAGAACATGCTGTTGGGATGACCATGGATCCACAACAACTGCATTATCCCGTCCACATTACACCAATGCCTAAAATACGTGGACGACTACAATCGGCTAAAAACGGTGGTCTCCGACAAGCAACCCTTTAAGGGGGTCGAAAACTACTTCATGGATTCCCTGCTTTTCCAAGATTCCAACGAGCCACCAATAGAGGGGCTCGGGAGCGGCAATGAAGCGGACGGCGAAGCCGGATATGGCGACAGCCTTATCCTGAACGATTTCGAATCAATTATAATCGGCTACGAAAGCCATAATGTAACCAATGCTGATCAGGCAGAGGAGATTATCTTGAATGTGAATTTCAACTTTGCTTACTTGTCATCTTGCCCGACATCTGAGGATGACAAGCTCTAAGATTCAATTTCGGAGCTGTACAATGAGTTCTCCCTACACTTTCCTGTATACTCATTGTATATTACGAAATGACAAATGATCGAGTCGTCATAGGCGGTATTCATCATGCCCGCCCAAGATAATTATCAGAATGATATTATCTTTTGACGAATCGATCACCCTTTGCGCACATTGTGGGATGAATCCGAAGTAGAAGAACCAATAACCCAGTTTTCACAATACAGTCAAACAGTGAAGCGCATAATGAGGGACATGGGCTATGACTTCACCCGTCAAGAAGGCCTCAACTACGACTGACGGCGGAAGATGGTCATCCGACCCGCATATGTGCCTAAAGGCAAACCCTCAAATTACTTCACCAAGACTCAAAGAGGTTTGGGTTACACTTCTTCCTCATCGGAGTTGTTCTGCAATTTTGGTGAAGACTCTGACGAGGCCCGCTCGGATGAGCGATCATCAGCATCCTCGTCATGGGACTCAGATGTCAGCGTGGGCGACTTGTTCAAGGACCTCACGGTCAACATGACTACGGTTGATCCTACTGAAATGGCAGAGGAAGGCCAGGTCCCGCTTTATGATTAAACATGGGACCGCCACATCAACACTCAGTAGAGCAGTCGCTTCGAGCAGTGTCAACCGCCCACTGAGGACGAAATCCTCCAAGTAAACATGGGTGATGAGACCAACCCTAAGCCCATATTTATTAGCGGTAGCTTACCTCTTCAAGAGAAGAAAGACCTCATAGCCCTCATATAGGAATACATCGATGTCTTCATATGGAATTATGAGGACATGCCCGGCCTTGATCTACAGATTGCCATGCATCGCCTCAACATTGGCTTAGACGCCAAACTTGTCAAACAACAGCAGAGATGGTTTCGCCCGCAATTCATGGAGGCAATCGAGGCCGAAGTAAAGAAGCTGATCGCGTACGAATTCATCAGAGAGGAACAGAACCCTGACTGGGTAGCCATCATTGTTCCAATCCTGAAGAAGAACGGTAAGATCCGCATCTGCATTGACTTTAGAAACCTCAATGCCGCTTACCTGAAGGATGTGTTTCCTCTCCCCATCACGAATGTCATCATTGATAATACGTGCGGGTTTGAGAGAATGTCTTTTATGGACAGGTTTTTTGGGTATAATCAAATCAAGATGCACCCTGATGACAAAAAACACACTTCATTCAGAACTCCGATGGGGTTGTACTGCTACACGGTCATGCCTTTCGGACTCAAAAACAGCGGCGCAACATATCAACATGCCATGAGCACAATTTTTTGAGACTATCTACAAAAGACAGTTGAATGCTATGTGGACAATCTGGTCGTGAAAAGTCGCAGCAAAGACGACCATCTCCAAGACCTGAGAGTGATGTTCGAACTCATGCGATCTCATCAACTCAAGATGAATCCTACAAAATCATTCTTAGGGATGTCCAGTGGTAAATTTCTTGGATTCGTAGTCACATAAAAGAGGATCTGTATCGACCCAGATAAGGTAAGAGCTATCCAAGAGCTTCAGCCGCCCCGGAATCTCAAAGAATTAAGAGGTCTCCAGGGACGGTTAGTTTATATCTGGAGATTCATCTCAAATATTTCAGGAAAATGCCAGCCCTTCTTCAAACTGATGAAGAAAGGCGAGTCAAACGCGATGACTATCAAGGGTTAACTAAAAGTCCTAAGCATAGATCAATGGAGAATATAAGGAAGGGGCTGCCCATGTAAAACAGTAAATAACCAAAAGCATAGAACGCCATTCCAGGACAAGTTTTTACAGAACATGTTTTGAACAAAAAGTTTAGCAAACACCAACAAAATTACAATAGTTCATAGCAAAGAAAGAAACATTCTAAATTAACTTCAATAGGCTGAAGGTGGCAATCCTAGCCTTAATATCCGCAAGTTCAGCTGTGTGCCTAGCTCGGACCCTATCCTCCTATCTCTGCTGGAGCTTGGCGAGAGCAGCCTCACCATCCTCCTCTTCCCGATGCAGACCCTGGAGGGCTTGCGACTCTTCGGTAGCGAGGCGAAAGACCCTTGCATTCTCTTCTTTCCCTTTCCTCATGTCCTCCTCTCCCCGGGGGGACTCGACCTCCAAGAAAGAGCAAGCGTCATGATAGGGATCGAAAAGCACTACGGGAGGATATTAACTAGCCATTGAAAGGCACCACGGGAGAGGATGGTGTTATGGTCCACCATCGATACGTCCCGCAGCAACTCGCCGTACCCTCCGCCAGTAAAGTAAGGGAAGAATCGTTGAAAATTGTAATGATCAAAGTAAGACAACGTCTTCCTCATGTCAGGAACATCTTTATACTTCCAAGAGCATCTTTCCAGGCATTAGACGAAAGGGACAAACCCTCCCTCCTGGAGAGCCACTGGGGCGCTCATCAAGCACTCACAGTGGTATACGAACCACGTCATCAAGTAAGTGTACGACAGACCAACTCTCAGATTGAGTGTCCTAGCGACTTCACCTTCCCCCTCGTCAATATACGATACACGACAAAATTAGGTTGTTAATGTGCGGAGCCCCCTCTTGATACAGGCCAATGTTGCCAACACCAACGCATATTGATACGGGTGTATCTTCTCTTCGGAACTTAGCGATCCTCATGGGAGCTTGAGGATAGATGATTCTCATGATAGCATGAGAATAGAGGTGTCAAACAGTTCAGGGAGATTCAAGTTGGAGCTTGGGACGAGACGAAGAATCTAAGACTCGAAGCATCAGTTTTCAGCCTCATGATTCGACTCATGAAGTCTATGAGTCGACTCACAAAATCTAGCCCAGTACACAATTCGGCTCTGACCAGTCGACTCATCATTTCATGAGTCGACTCATGGTTATGATTCGACTCATGTGTATGTTTGAGTCGACTCAAGAAATCAAGCCCTGTTAACATTTTGGCTCTGACCAGTCAACCCATGAGTTATGAGTCGACTCATGTGAGGTCATGAGTCGACTGATAGGGGGTTTCCAGGTTCGTTAATGATTCTGTTTACATGTTTTCCTGATTAGGTTTGGCTTGGTTATTTACCACATTGCCACCCACGTTTGTACACCTATATAAGGGATTGTTTTAGGGTTTAAAACAATCAGAATACAATCAAGAGAGTTTAGATTTGTAAGTTGAGAATTGTGAGAGCTTGTTCTATAATTCTAGAGTGAGATTGTGAGAGATTATAAATTGCATACTCATAATCTAGAGAAGGTATTTTCCTTCACCAAAACCTGAGTTATTTGTGTTCTTGCTATTTTTCTCCTCAACACACCTTTGGTAATTCCGTGATCGAAGGTGCTCGCACAGCAACTCGTATCAAGTTGTTATCAGAGCAATTAGATCCTATGAAGGGACATCCTGTGTATGGTCCTCACTCGATCATAATATAAGAAGCTTGGCGAGATCCTTATTTCATTGGAAGAAGCCCAAAAGATAAGGAAGGAGAAGATGTCTGAAGTAGATAATTCAGCAAGACTTGATGACATGGAGAAGCAAATCGAGACGATCGGGACTACTCTCACCCAACTCATAGGTCTCATCAATAGAGGGGACAAAAAGGAGGAATCTTCTTCGAAGGGTAAGAAGAAACTCGTTGAGCCCGATGAAGAGAGCGAGAACTCTGATTCAGAAGGGGAGGCCAAGATTGTTAAGACTGCTGGACATCAAGGGGGTAAGAATAATTACCAGAATTTAAAGATTGACTTTAAGGTTGAGATTCTTGTTTATGATGGGAGTATCAATGTGGAGAAGCTCGATGATTGGATCGAGCGTATGGAGATGTAGGATATTCATCTAAGGAGAAGATAGTGTTCGTAACATTGAAGCTTTCAGGGCACGCGTTGACATGGTGGAAATCCTATTTCAAACAAGAGAAGAAGGCGGTGTCATGGAACAAGTTCAAGGAACTACTTAGGAAGCAGTTCTATCCAGTAGGGTTCCTTTAAGAGCGTTGGTACAAGTGGTACGGCTTGCGCCAAAGGTTCAATCAGACCGTTCAAGAGAATACGATGGAGTTCCAGCAGCAGGCGATGGTTCTAAACGTCATGACAGACGAGTACTCCATATTCATGAATTACATGGAGAGTCTAAATGATTACATCCGGAAAGAGATGAAGCTTTTCTAGGTCGAGACAATCGCAGAGGCGAGCGTGAAGGCCATTGCTATTGAGGGTAGACAGAAGAAGGGCAACGAGACGAAGGGAGACTCCAAACCATCGGGGAGCAAGTCAGGTGGCTTTCAGCCTAAGGACGAGAAGAAGAGAGGTGACTCGGGTAAGGCAGGATTGTCATGCAATCACTGTAAGCAGACAGGGCACGTAGCTGATCGTTGCTTGGATAAGTATCCTCATCTCAAGTCGAAGGGGTTGAAGATGTAGGAGGAGAAGAAGGCGTACGTGATAGCAAAGGGTCTGATGGAGGTTCCTGGGATGACTGAACCCAATAGTAGTCTTAATCTTATGGCGGGGAAGCAGGCCACTAAAGAAGATGACGACCCGAGGGAGCAGTTCTTTATTCTGAAGTTGCAGGTTAAGACCAGTTTGGTGGATGCTATTGTAGATACAAGTATCCAGAAGAATCTGATATATGAGGCATTAGTACAAAAGCCGGGATTGAAGACGGTGAAGGATCCAAAGTCGTATCCATTAGGGTGGATTCAGAAGGAGGCGGGATTGAGTGTGGTGAACCAATGTATGTTCAGATTTGCACTCCATGAGTTGTATATTGACGAGGTCACATGCGACGTGGTTCCGTTAGATGTTTGCCAATTTATTTTGGGCAATCCTTATTTATGGGATAGACACGCGATGTATGATCGGCGGGCCCAAAAGTATACGTTCACTAAGGATGGAGAGCAATTCATTTTTTGTTCGGCATCCCTTCCGCAGGAGACGAGCTTGGTGACGGTGACTCAGGCTAAGAGGTTGGTGAATACGGCGAGGAAGTTCATTTTGTTGTTCATTTGGCCTTATGAAGAGCAGCTGAGTAGGATATGCTTGTCCACCCTAAGCAAACTTCAGGAGCGAGATCTTGACAGGTTGAAGGCCAAGTATGCGGACTTGTTTTCGGAGATCACGGGACTACCACCACGTCGAGGTGTAGAGCATGAGATTATGTTGACCGGTGAGAGTTCCTTTCCAAACATAAGCCTATACCGCACATCAATACAGGAGTCCGAGGACATTAAGAAGCAGGTTAAGGAACTCTTGAAGACGGGAGTAATAGTGCCGAGTTGTTCACCTTGCGGGTCGCCAGTGTTATTGGTGCCGAAAAAGGATGGAGGCTGGCACATGTGCGTGGATTTCAGAGTGCTCAACATGATAACGATCAAGAATCGTTACCCACTACCGCTGATCGATGATCTTATGGACCAGTTGGAGGGAGCGAGATTCTTCACGAAGTTGGATCTGAAGTTTGACTACCATCAGGTGAGGATTCGGGAGGAAGACACTTGGAAGACGGCATTGAAGACCAAGCAGGGCCTGTTCGAGTGGTTTGTGATGTCGTTTGGGTTATGCAATGCTCCGACGACTTTTATAAGGCTCATGAATGATTTGTTGTGACCTTTCATAGAGGATTTTGTGATTGTGTACCTTGATGATATTTTGGTGTACAGCAGGACCTGGGAGGAGCATATTGTTCATGTGGAGAAGGTGTTCGGAGTGTTGCAGGACGGACAGCTGAAGCTCAACGAGAAGAAGTGTAAGTTTGGGAAGGAGGAGTTAGTGTATCTCAGCTTCATCGTGGGGAAGGGCCAGAGGAGGATAGATCTGGGCAAGGTGGCGGTGATCACAAAGTGGCCGACGCCGAAGACAGTGACTGAGGTGAGAAATTTCATGAGGGCTTGCCAGTATTTGCGCAAGTTCATTCGACATTTTTTGACTTATGCGGCACCGTTACATGGCCTCACCAAGGCTAAAGTTCAGTTCGAGTGGGGGAGGACGCATGAGGAGGCTTTTCAAATGCTAAAGAGAAAAATCTCAGAGGCACCGGTGTTGGCATTGCCAAATTTGTAGCGGACTTTCGAGGTTGAGACCGACGCGTCTAGTTATGCGATGGGCGCAGTATTAATTCAGGATGGAAAGCCAGTGGAATACCATTCTGAGATGTTTTCGGGTGCCATTGCGAACTACCCGACCTACGACAAGGAGTTCTATGCACTGTATGAAGCAATTAAGCATTGGAGGGTATACTTGTTGGGGAAGGAGGTGGTTGTGTACTCGGATCACAAGCCGTTGGAGTTCTTACATGCCCAGACGAAGCTACAACAGGCACGGCACATGAAGTGGATGTCTTATTTGATGGCTTTCAACATCATTTTTAGGTACAAGAAGGGGGCGACGAACAAGTTGGTCGATATGTTATCTCGTCCGCCGATAAGGACTTTATTAGTGGCGACGCGTATTCAGCCCTTGGTTCCATTGGAGTATGTGCAGCTGTACGTATCGAGTATAGACTTCGGTAGTGTGTTCGAGCAGGCGAAGGCTGGTCGAAGTGGGGAGTATGCATTTGGAGAGGATGACTTGTTGTATCGTGGGACATCACTATGCATTCTGGAGGATGGTGATATGTTGCAGTGGATTCGGGAAGCACATACCTCGCGTGTGAAAGGGCATTTTTGGATTCAGAAGACGCTTCTCATTCTAGGCGATATGTGTCTTGGCCACGGATGCTTGATGATGTGACCAAGTATTTTGAAGGGTGTAAGTTATGCTGTATTTCGAAGCCTTCTAATATGAAGAGGGGATTGTACCTACAAATACCGGTTCCTTCTAGGCCGTGGGATAGCATTTCTATGGATTTTCTAGGAGGGTTGCTGACTACCAAGCGCGGGCATGACTATTTGTACGTTGTGGTGGACCGGTTCAGGAAGATGGTGATCTTGATTCCTTATAAGAAGACCGTGATGGGAGCGGGTGCAGCGCAGTTGTTCTTTGAGCATGTGTGGAAGCACTTTGGGTTGCCGAGTTCAATTATTTTGATTCGGGAGAGCTGGTTTCTCGGGCATTTTTGGGAATCTTTGTGGAACTTGATGGATACTAGGTTGAAGAAGAGCACGACATTCCATCCACAAACAGACGGACAAACGGAGGTGGTCAATCGAACTATAGTGCACATGTTGAGAGGATACAGTTCCAGGCATCCCAAGACTTATGATGAGAGCTTACCATATTTGTAGTTTGCTTTTAATCGGGCGATTCATGGATCTTCTGGAAAGTCGCCGTTTGAGACTTGTTACGGGTTCTTACTGTCGAGCCCGTTCGATCTTGTGTTTTCGTGTGAAGCCACAACGGACGACAAAGAGGGGAGTGAAAGACAACGTGCTCAGTGATTTTTGGAGAAGATTGCACATATTCATGTTGCGGTTGAAACTCAATTGAAGAAATCAAAAGCTAAGTACAAGGTGAAGCATGATCAACATCGGGTTCATTGTAATTTTGGCATAGGTGATATGGTATGGCTAAAGTTGAGTAAGGAGAGGCTCAAGGGAGAAGGGAAGAAGTTGAAACCGATACGTTATGGTCCATTTAGGATTCTCGATCAGATTGGTGACAACGCTTTCAAGCCTGATTTTCCACCTTACTTAGGCATGTATTCGGTGATCAATGCCGAGTATTTGAAGTTGTTCGAGCATCCATTGTTGGATGATGAAGGTGACGACAAGGTGATCTTGCCGCATGTTGAAGACTTGTGGTTTGATAGAGAAGAGCCGCTAAAGGAAGATTGCATTTTGGAGCGGAAGACGACTACGACGAGACGTAGAACGAAAGAGTCATTTCTGATCGGACGTCAAGGTCAAGTTCCTAGCAAGGCTAAGTGGTTCAACCGGGAAGGAGGAACTCGCGAGTTTCCTCAGCTGAAGTTCTAAACTTGAACGGGACTTCAAGTTCCTAAAGGGGGGAGCCATGATATAGGTGTATCTTCGCTTCGGAATTTAGCGATCCTCATAGGAGCTTGAGGATAGATGATTCTCATGATAGCATGAGAATAGAGGTGCCAAACAGTTTAGGGAGACGCATCAGTTTTTAGCCTCATGAGTCGACTAATGAAATCCAACCCAGTACGCAATTCGGCTCTGACCAGTCGACTCATCATTTCATGAGTTGACTCATAGTTATGAGTCGACTCATGTGTATGTTTGAGTCGACTCAAGAAATCAAGCCATGTTAACATTTTGGCTCTGACCAGTCGACCCATGAGTTGTGAGTCGACCCATGAGTTATGAGTCGACTCATGTGAGGTCATGAGTCAACTTATCGGGGGTTTCCAGGTTCGTTAAGGATTCTGTTTACATGTTTTCCTATTTAGGTTTGGCTTGGTTATTTACCACTTTGCCACCCACGTTTGTACACCTATATAATGGATTGTTTTAGGGTTTAAAACAATCAGAATACAATCAAGAGAGTTTAGATTGTAAGTTGAGAATTGTGAGAGCTTGTTCTACAATTCGAGAGTGAGATTATGAGAGATTGTAAATTGCATACTCATAATCTAGAGAAGGTATTTTCCTTCACCAAAACCTGAGTTATTTGTCTTCTTGCAATTTTTCTCCTCAACACACCTTTGGTAATTCCGCGATCGAAGGCACTCGCACGACAACTCGTATCACATATGGCCTCCCATAGGCCAAATGTACCGTAGGATAAACCACATCCACCGGGATCGCCTTGAAAGAGTGAATAGGAACAACACACCTCTTCAACCACAGCATGAGGTACCCTGTGATCAGAGCCTTTATGGATATGGGGGACTTAGCCTAGTGATGGAACGATTAGAAGGTCGTCCCAAATGTGAACCCACCCTCATCATGCTCAAGAGTTTCGGTGGCTCCCCTTTCTGCCATCCTTCTCTCCACTTCACCCTGATCGCACTCGCCCAGTGGTAGAGTAGGCCTCCCCTTGACATCATTCTCCGGGAATAGGTAATCAGCCCAATTCTTATGACTGATCCCTAGGGCCCTCTTCTTGTTGCCCTTATGGTCCACTACCCCTAGGGTGTTGAGGCATATGTGGTAGTAGCCGAGCAGCTCCCATAAGGTCTCTACCATCAGAGGGATCCGCTATGATGTGGATCTGAAATCTAGGCAACACCGAGAACAACAACGGCGAGCAAACAACCCCTCCTCCAAAGCAGAGAAGAATGAATGAGTCCGCGTCAAAAGGACACGCTCTACCCTTGAGGAGCAAATCCAGAAGCATTGCGCATTGCTCACGCACGCCCGAGTCCTTTTCCAAAAAGCAAAAGAAATGCAGAAGGAAGAGGCGGTTAAAAATTCGCCTAAGCACAAACGGGTGTGGGTGCCGAAGGCGAAGTCAGAGCCTAAGGCAAAAGTGAAAGAAGTTACCATTCGGCCTTCGTCAACTTCATATCCCATTTTCCCTGTCGCCGTACCTCTGACGGAGCCATATGGTAGCATGGATCTCACCAAATTTAGAGTTCCACTAAAAGACCGCCTTGGTCCTCTCCCTGAAGATCGAGGTAAAGCACCTGTGAAGGAGCGATTGGGACCGTTGAAAGGTTTCCAAACAACAATTCAGGCTGGGGGTCATACTAATCCCCCCAATAATAATAAAGGGAAGGCCCATATTACCGACCGCATCGGCTTATGAGTCAAAGTTCAAGAGCCCGTTAGAGTTTCAAACTCACGAAGGTATAAATCTGAACGAGTGACTCTTGGAGATGCCAATGAAGCGTCGTATCCCTAGAGGAAAATATGTTCGTTCGATGACAATGTTATACCTAGGAAGTCGTGCAAACACATGATGGGGAGTGACGAAAAGCATACTGTGTTTAGAACACCCCTAGGCATTTTTTGCTATACGGTTATGCCCTTTCTCTTAAAGAATGTAGGTGCTACATATCAGAGGGCCATGTCAAAGATTTTTCAGGAGCATCTACGGAAAACTACCGAATGCTAAGTGGATGATCTAGTCGTGAAGAGTCGTGACAAAGATGATCACATCAAAGACTTGAAAACAATGTTTGACCCGATGCAGACTCATCAATTGAAGATGAATCCCCCCAAATCTTTCATAGGAATGTCCAGCGGCAAATTTCTGGGATTCGTCGTCACCACCAGATGCAGACTCACAAAGAAGGGCGTATCATTCATATGGGATGACGCTTGTGAAAAAGCATTCGAAGATATTAAAGAGTATCTCTCGAAACCTTCAGTGCTCGTCACACTGAAGTCGGGCAAACTGTTCTTGATTTATATCAAGGTGATGAGCCACTCGTTAAGTGCACTACTTGCACAAGACGATAACAACGATCACGAACAGGCCATATATTACTTAAGCCGGATCCTTGTAGGTACCGAATCTCGGTATCTAATGATTGAGAGGGAATGTCTCACATTGGTGTTCGCAATTCAAAAGATGCGGCATTACTTGGTTGGACAAACTATTTATGTCATCTCCAAGGTTAACCCAGTCCGAGTGTTCATGATGTAGCCAGCTTTCATGAATTAGCGGTTAGCAAAATGGGCCCTGCTCCTGTCTCAATACGATCTACACTTTAAACAACAGAAGTCGGTCAAAGGACAGGCTATTTCTGACATTCTGGCGGATAACCTAACCGAGGAAACCACTGATGTTTATGATGATCTACCAGATAAAACCCACGAAGTCAACACGTGCGGAGTTTGTACTTCGATGGCGCTTAGAGAGTAGCTAATGTAGCAAGTACTCCCGGATGTTCTAAGGTCTCTTCCCTAGAAAACATGTGATGCCTCAAGCCTATTCTCTAACCGAGCCGTGCTCGAATAATGTAGCTAAATATAACACACTACTCATTGGACTCAGTTTCGCTAAAGAGCTTGGGGTGGAATATCTCGAAGCTTTCGGTGACTCCCAACTCATAGTTAAGCAAGTTCAAGGAGTGTATGAAGTCAGGAATTAGGACTTGACACCGTACAATAATATGGCCGTCGAGATGGCAGAATCGTTCGAAGGATTCTTCATCGAGTATATTCCGCATCTACAGAATGCATACGCAGATGCGCTAGTAGCATTGGCAGTGTCCCTAGTGTAGCCTCCCAAAATGGAACAGTTTGTCATGGTAAGAACTCACAAACTCTTCGTACCAATCTAGGATATAGATAATGAAGAGGATGATACTAAAGAAGTACATTCAACCCAAGTCGAGTTTGAGCCACGAGATTGGCATTTCCCTATCATCGATTATGTCTTACACGGGATTTTACCAAAAGACGTGAAGGAAAGGGACTCAATCCGATGGAGAGCGCCAAGGTTCTACTATAACATAGAGAGTCAAATGCTATATCATCGGGGGTACGATAGCTTTCTACTACATTGCCTATCGACTAAAGAAGCTGAAGAAGTCCTTAAAGAAATACACGAAGGAGTTTGTGGCGCGCACCAGCCTGGTACCAAACTTTACGATCGTATCAGAAGAATGGGATATTTCTGGCCCACCATGATAAATGACGTAGTCGCGTATGCTCGGAAATGTCACGCGTGTCAAATACACGTGAATTATATGCACCAACCTCTGGAGCACCTGCACCCTTCGGTTACATCATGGCCTTTCGAAACTTAGGGAATGGACGTTGTTGGTCCTATTTTTCCCCCATTCATCAAAGGCGACCAGTTCATCCTAGCAATTACCGATTACTTCTCCAAATAGGCTGAAGCAATCCCGCTTAAAGAAGAAAAGACGAGCAACGTGATTGCGTTCATCAAGAACCATATTATCTACCGATATAGTGTCCCAAGGCGGATCATACATGACAATGGACCCTAATTTGTCAGTAACGCCTTCATTAAGTTTTACGAGAAGTTCAAAATTCAAGACGTCTCGTCGACAGCTTACAATCCCATAGCGAACGGGTTGGCAGAGGCCTTTAATAAGACTATCAAAAAACTCTTATCAAAACTCATGAAAACTAATAAACGATATTGGGATGATAAGCTTGGGGCAGCTCTATGGGCCTATTATACCACGGTCCGCATGCCGATGGGAACGACCCCATATTCTCTAGTATATGAGTGTGAAGTCGTTCTTCCATTGGAGATCCAAATTCCATCTCTTCGAATTGCTCTTGCAACAGAGTTAACAACCGAAGAACAACATCAGAAACGCCTCGAAGAACTCGAGATGCTCGACGAAAAGCGCTAGAAGGTCAACAGCACATTGAGTTCTACCAAGCTAGAATTTCACGAGTTTTTGATAAAAAAGTTCGACAACGGAGTTTTAAAGAAGGAGACTTGGTCTTGGTCGTCCGACGGCCAATGATCCTTAATTCCAAGAAGAAAGGCAAATTTGAACCCAAATAGGAGGGATCGTTCGTAGTAGAGGCAGTTTACTCGAATGGCGCTTATCGCCTGATTACCAAGGATGGTGCCCGGATCATGATGCCGATAAACGGGAAATTCCTGAAAAAGTACTACCCTTAGTACATTCAGGATAACCCATGTAACGGGAAGTTCCTGGAAGAATACTATGTGGGGTATTCTTAGGGATAATCCGATAATTACAAATGGAATAAGCAAGAAATCCCCATTTGCACTCTGAATGTCCTCAATGATAGAATGTATCTCATTTTCGAGATTAAATTCACCAACTTTCGTGAATAGTTTTGTTGAGATGAGATTTGATCACTTTGATAAATCAATCTTCCCTCACAAAACCGCCATTGGTGTTTGACAATTCATAATCTTCCACCACAAAGTCCCTCACCGATCAAATCAATTGACGGTGGGTTCACACAAACTCCTATCGGTTAAATCCGTTGAAACTCTCGCCGTGTTTGTGCATTTAACACCCGTGTTGTTAAATCACTAACATGACACCCCTGCAACTAGAGACAGGATATAAAATCCTTCCTCTTCAGTTTTGGGAGATAGAATATAAATTCTTCCTTTCCTGTTCCGGGTTTGTCTTTACCCTTAGAAAAGACACATTTCTCAACTTCTAATTCGCGCACTTCATGCACGGGGGATTTTATCTTAAACCCTAAAATAGAGATAAGTCTGCATCTAACTCATGCTGCCGGTTTAGTCTTTCACCGAATGGAAAGACACCAGAATACAAGTTTGGGGACTTTTATCCTGAATCCTAAGTAAGGATGAGTCAGTCCCTAACACCCATTGCCGGGTAGTCTATTCCCGTGACAAAGACAAAGTCTATGTATTCAATATCATAGCATCAAACATAAGAGAATTCATTCTTTTAGCACAACGTTACATGCAGAACGAATGTATACAATCCGTATGCTAGCCCGATTCAAACGGTAATCGGTAAAGGCATGTCAAATCCGTTGAAGGCTGAGGATTTGCCAAAAATCTTAAGTCTGCATCTAACATATGCCACCGGTTTAGTCTTTCACCGATCGAAAAAAGACACCGGAATTTAAATCTGGGGACTTTTATCCCGAATCCTAAGACGGGATAAGTAAGCACCTAATACGCGTTGCCGGGTAGTCTATTCTCGTGATAAAGACAAAGTCTACGTATTCCACATCGTAGCACTAAATGAATTAATTTTTTTAGCACAACGTTACATACGGAATTGACTTATACAATCTGTATCCTAGCCCGATTAAAATGGTAATCGGTAAAGGCACATCAAATCCGTTCATGGCTGAGGATTTGCCAAAAATCCTATAAGCATTATGCCCACTTGGTTCACAATTAACAAAGAGAAATCATGAAGAAGCAATATCCCTCCTCTCTAGGCATCCACATGTATCAGGCAAGAGAACGCCTAAACTGATCGAAGCAATATCCTTGATGAAGAAGCTTCTCGATCATTCCGTCAAAAAAGTTGACGAAATAACCAAGATCCACTCGAAAAATGTCCCTTCTGGGATCAGGATCGGCTAAAAGGACTAGGACACGCTCATATGGAGATAGTGGAGACCCTATAGGTAATTGTGCAGAAGGGTAAGAGCCTCTAGAATATAGTAGAAAAATTCAGAGCGAATTATAAGCATACCATTACCAACAGATGTCCCTTCAGTTTGAGGTCCTGTGCTAGGCTCCGTTAATCTAATCTCAGCAGGCTCAGGAATGGTAGCAGGCGTGATCGTCGATGGTATATCAACCCCTCCAGGTGATTCTGTAATGCTTGTTGGGTTTGGAGAAGAGACACCACCATCAGGCAAAATAGGGATGCTAGGAATCGTAGTCGTATCAGTCATGACGGCTGGTCCTATGATTACAATTCTTTAATAGTAAAGTATAGATTTGGACAAAAGAAAAGAATGATGATGGTTGGGATCATATGCATACCTGCAGATCCACCACCCTCAGATAAACTAGGGATGCTACAAATCATAGTCGTATCAGTCCCAGTGGCTGTTCCTAGGGTTAGAATTCCCTATCAGTCAAATAGAGGTTTCGACAAATGAAGATAATTACAATGTCGAAAATTAGATGCATACCTACAGATGAACCACCCTTAAAGGATGGTCCTACATATTATGAGCGGTCTTCTTCTGCTTTGGAGGACAAACCCCTACAGGACTAGCAGGTCGCTCGTGCGTAGACTTGGTACGCATCTCAACCTGTGCAGAAGCCTCGATGCTGGGTCGTGATCTCGCATAACGAAAAATAAGGGGCTCGTGCTCGTCAACCATCCTACTTGGAGTGACAAGAGTCATCTTGTTAGGATAAGTAAATATGACCTTTTGTTCCGGCTTTTGAAAAGCCAGTTGAGATCTAGAAAGGGTATAGCGTTGATGCCAACGAGAAAATGCCAGATCTATTAATTCTGAATAGAAAGAGTCTGACAGACCTGTATCAGATTCTTCCCCGTCGGTATCCATGTCCATGAATTCTTCCTCAGAAGTTTCATCCTCATCATCAATAGGAAGGAGCTCTTCTTCATCCTCCATCTTTTCTTTGCTCGAACGGGAGGGTTTGGCAGATTTCTTCCCCCGCTTCTTCGAAACCTCAGCCTTATGAGCAACCCTAATAGTAGTTTGAACTAAATGCTCAGCCTCCAACTCTGAGAGGCTTACATCTAGAAGCTCTTTGGTAGAAAGGAGCCACTTGCAGCTAAGGAAAGTAAGCAACGGTTTGCGCTTGGATGAAAGAAGAGCGAAATAGGCTCCAGTACAACCCATCATAGTCCAAAGCCATGCTCGGACGCCATTAATAAGACCCCCCTCGATCCTCAAGCCCCAGCTCGGGTTCCAAAGATATAGTTGGTCGTAACCGAACTGGCAAGCGAAACGACACGGATGATAAGGCTCTATATGGCAACGACCCTTCATCTGAAGGACGAGATATCCAACGCGGATGTTCACCAACCAACGGAAGCAACTAGTGTCATGAGAAGTCCGACCGGCCCTTGGTTTCTCCTCATCAATCAACATGTCATCATTGCGGCTCGAGAAGCGAGGAAAACACTTGAAGAACTCCTATCTCTTACGAACTTGAAGCTCTCGCTGTACATCAGTGAATATCTTCCCAAAGCACTTGCTTCTTTCTAACAGGTGCACAAAAGGAACGGAAGCATCAACAGTACTAGGCGCCGACATCAAATCAGGACGGTGAAGAACGAGCCACGCCATTAGGTATGTATACGGAAGCTCGACCTTTATAGAAAGAAGCTTGGTTGACGGTTCAGAACCCACGTGTGTAAGACCATTGACCAAATACCTAAGCCCATAATGAATGCCGGCAACCATCATCGGAAGCAGAGAAAGATCGTTCCCGTGAGCTAACTGAACGACGGGGAGGAGGACCTCAATAGGTAAGGCATCAAAAAACTGATATGGAATGATGCACTTCTTCAACTAGAGGGCAAGACAGCCCGCCAGCAGAGTCCTGGGCCGAATGGACTTCTGAGCGTGACAAATAAATATCCGAAACTTGGTCCCCACGGGGAAAACTCCCTCAGCACTAGCAGTAGTAAAGGAACAAGCTTCGGCCCTCTAAATTAACTCATTAATGGCAGAAGGTGTCAAAGAGGCTAACTCTCAAACGGCCTCGCCCGAACTGCTCTCCAAATGCTAGAATAAATAATCAGTGAACTGCTTCAAACTGATCTGCCTCTTCCTCTTCGCCAGAGGACTCACTTTGATTAGGGATGTATGATAATGACACGTAAGGTCCCAAAGCGTGTAATACATACCGGGAGAATCATTCTTCATCCACTCTAACTGCAGGTTCGAGGGAAAGTACTCCTGATATAGATAGTCCCCCATCGAAAGACCAGAAACCTTGTGCATCTCATACAGGGCTAATCCCATACATGTCTGCTGACCGGGAATCCATACATGGTGGCTCGTATGGGTGCATACAACCTAATGCATTTCAGATCACTCTCCCAACATCCCAAGACATAACCGGTCATACGAGTTCACCACTTTTGGGTGGCGAATAGGCCCAACCAAAACATCTGAACTTCGTCAAAGGTAACTTCCTCCCAAGCTTGGCCAGATGACTCCTCACAGTGGGGCGGCTGCTGACACCTCGTCCGGTGGCGCGGTATCAAGGCCCAGAATCCTCGGTCATAATCATAATCCAGGGTCTTATGATGGGAAATAAATCCACAATGAACTCGGTCATAATCATCTTTAAGATTCCAGGACATCTGTCGCCGCACGGCCTGCGTCTCTAAATGAGCTAGAGAATGCTGACGGGGAATGGAAGCGATGTACAGAAGGAGTCCTCCATCATTATTCAACCAGTGCTCATCACCAAGAATCAGCTTGGCTGGATCCTCAACATGGTCTCTAAATAAATAATCAGGCTTTTCTAAAGCCTAAGTGGATATATAGTCTCCAGTGATGATGGCATCGGTAATCAGTTGGCGTAGTGTACGACGACCCCCATCTCATATCAAGTGATGGAACTCCTCAGAACGACTCTCACTAAACTGAGGGGTCAGACCGATGGCCTGCCTATCGACAATGGAAGAAAAACTCTCTCCACTGCAACCGCTAGTAGATGAGGAGGAAGGCTGTCTACACAGAATTCAACTGCAGCAAAACAAACATGGAATCAGAAAATTATTCATAAATTATACAAGGATTGAACTCATCTCACAAGCTGGCGAGATAAAGTCATTCATTGATTGATTGGCGAGACAATTTCGAGTGTCCTACATAGGAAGAGCGGTATGCATCATCACGTAAACAACATGGTAATGTACCCCAACCCACGTAGAGTAATACAACTCGAAATGACCCCAATATGCTGGAAGACGTGAATTGGCCAAGCAAAACACGTCTTTTGAATCCTCGATCCTCATGAAGGAGGACGTCGGTTCTTCCCGAATGACTCTCGAAGTGGCCAAACAAGGGCATGACAGAACCACAAATCATCCTAAAACTTCGATCCCCGCGAAGGAGGACGTCGGTTCTTCCCGAGTGACCCGCGACGGGGCCAAACAAGGGCATGACAGAACCACAAATAATCCTAAAATTTCGATCCTCGTGAAGGAGGATGTCGGTTCTTCCCGAATGACCCACGAAGGGGCCAAACAAGGGCATGACAAAACCACAAATTATCCTGAAACCTTAATCCCTGCGAAGGAGGATGTCGGTTCTTCTCGAGTGACAGAAAGCATAAAAGCTTACCCCGTAGGAGGAAGCTACGCGAGCCTCCCTCTCACTATGGTGAGAAGATGAACGACTCCTATGAAATCGCGGTCGGCGCGGAGACATGGTTAACCTGCAACGAAAATCTACGGATCAGGTACAATCATAAATCCAAGAACCCAAAATTTAAAAGGGAAATTATGAACTTTGACTAAAATCTTATAAACAAAATAGGATTTTACAGTTTAAGTCTAATTAAACATATGGGTTTTATGCATGCGAACAATGGGTTCAGATTGCATTTAAAACCTTCATAATTAATTTTTGGGTAAAATACCCAAAATACCCCTCGCGTTCGAAGTTAAATTTTAGCCACGAGCACATTCAAATTTCAGCCCAATTTGCACATACACCTCTCAAACTTTTGTTCATAGGTATGTAGTCCAAATTCTACAAATTTCAGCCCTAAAATTTCAGCCCTTTTGCAAATAAGCCCCTCTACAATGTTCGGTTGCTTTTTTGCAAATAAACCCCTTTAACAATTTTTTGTCTTTTTGCTTGGAACACCCCTCAAAGTTTGGCCAAATGGGGATAAAATCCAAGTCCTAAAATTTCAGTCCACCTTTGCACAAAAACCCCTAAAATTTTGGTCCACTTTTGTATAAAAACCCCTCGAAATTTTAGTCCCCTTTTGCACAAAAGCCCCTCATAATTTCAGCCCTAATTTAACGCCAGTCAAAGCGTAACCCTAGGTCAACGCCAGTCAATGCGTTGCGATGAAAAGTTAACGTCGGGCGATCCGAAACCCTAATGTCAACGCCGGTTAATGCATAAACATAGGTCAATGCCAGTCAACGCGTTGCATTGAAAAAGTCAACGTCGGGCGACCCGAAACCCCAGGTTAACGTCGGTTAATGCGTAACCTTAGGTCAACGCTAGCTAACGGGTTGTAATGAAAAAGTCAACGCCTGGTGATCCGAAACCCTAGGTTAACATCGGTCAACGCGTAACCCTAGGTCAACTTGTTGTGATGAAAGTCAACGCAAGTCAACACGTTGCGATGGAGATAGTCAGCTCTAAGTCAACTCGACGATACGAGCCAAAATCAACTCACCAGCTTGGATTTGAGACTTCAACGACGGCCAGACGATAAACGCAGCACCAGAACAGTTTCTGTTATTCATCAAAATATTGAATAGACTGAAAATCAAAGGAGTCAAGAATAAAAGCTAACTATAGGTCCTTTTACACTGACTGAAGGTTGGACCGATCATATCCAAAGTATTTTAGGATCATCTATAAAAGAAACGAGACTAAAACACTTTGGAGGGAGTATCTGTAGGCGTCAAAAACAACCTATAGGTCCCTGCACGTGGCTCGAGACAGAGAGAAGACGATGAACATTTCTATTCGAGTCACAGAATCTCATTTGACAACGATAAACACATGAAGTGAGTCGGCGGACCATGCGAAGCAACAGAATTGCGGAATAACGGAAACACGAATAGACCGGTAGCTGCACGTCTCTTACGAATGACGAAGTACCCCTCGTGTCCCATTCACTCCAAGTATGATTGAACCATGGGAGCTTATAGATATCCTCGTTATCTTTCCAACGCATCTTGAACCACATAATTTCGAGATTGGACGATGAAGATACGGCGGAAACGAACGAACGCGCCAAACCAAGTTCAGGCCAATGCTTGGCCGAGACACCACATAGTGTCTCGGCTAATGCTTGGTCGAGACACCACATGGTGTCTCGGTCAATGCTTGGCCGAGACACCAAAAGGTGTCTCGGCCATAGCTTGGCCGAGACACCAAAGAGTGTCTCGGCCCAAGATTAGCCGAGACACCCACGAGTGTCCGCAGACCCGAAAATTAGATTTTAGCAGATTTAAGCCGTTTTTCGACCGTTAACCACCTGGATTTGTTCCAACTGATAAAATATCATCCATGAACGTGGTTAAGTGGTTACAACTGAGGATAAGAGGGAATCGGTCGTTCTTATCCAAAAATAAGGGTCCCGAAGCCTATAAATGTAGCCACAGGGCCTTCATTTTTTCAGATCTGGAATTCTCGAGTGTCGGCGAAGCCCTGCAGAATTGAAGACTGAAGGAGCACGAATTTCAGAAGAGAGGAAGAGATCGATCGAGTTCTTCAGCACAGGAAAGAAGAGTTCGTCAGATCTACAGTTCCCATATTTTTCCCTTGAGATTGCACCATTGCAGTGATCTCGAGAAAAGTGATTATCTCGCTGTTTCCGTGATAATTTCTTTGGTTTCTTGATTCCTTCGCGAATCAACGAAGCTTCGGATCCGATCTGATCGTCTGGTGGCCTACGGATAATGACGTCCCCGTCACAGGCCTGTTGGACCCTAGAGGGGGGGTGATTAGGGTCAAGAGGCTCTAATTATGCGATAAAAATTAAGACAAGCAGTCCACAAAAATCTAATGCAATCAATGTAAATAAGAGAGGGTTAGGAATCGTTATCCTTTGACGCGCGATGTGTTAACGAGGTTCGGTCCTCTGACCTACGTCC
>BQKN01010150.1:0-15145 GCA_022839385.1 Asparagus kiusianus | reverse complement strand
CCTTTCCAGAATCAAGGAATAGAATATAAAATTCTTCCTTCCTTGCCCGGGGAATAGAATATAAAATTCTTCCTTCCCCACACTAACCTTTTCCAAGAGTTTATCAATCTTGGATTCATCCTAGGAATTTTATCCCGAATCCTAAGCAGGGATAAGTCTGCGCCTAACACGCGCTGCCGGTTTAGTCTTTTTCCGATTGAAAAAGACACCAGAGTTCGATTCTGGGGTATTTTATCCTGAAACCTAAGCAAGGATAAGTCTGCGCCTAACACGCGCCGCCGATTAGTTCTTAACCGTTTAAAAAAGAACACTCGTCCACATATTCAACACTGTGGCAGGTTGTTATTAATAACACCGAAATCCATGCCTTACACGCATGGGGAAGTTCATCCTAAATCCTAAGAAAGGATAAGTCGACGCCTAACACGCGTCGCTGGTTTAGTCTTTTTCTGATTGAAAAAGACACAGGAGTTCGATTCTGGGGTACTTTTATCCCGAAGCCTAAGTAGGGATAAGTCAGCGCCTCACACGCGTCGCCGGGTAGCCTATTCCCGTAACAATGGCGAAGTCTATGTATTCGACATCATAACACAAAGTCTCAGAGAATTCAATCTCTGAGCACAACGTTACATGCGAACGGATTTAAACAATCCGCATGCTAGCCCGACTCAAACAGTAGTCGGTAAAGGCTAATCAAATCCGTTTAAGGCTGGGGGTTAGCCAAAAACCCTAAAGTCAGCGCCTCACACACGTCACCGGGTAGCCTATTCCCGTGACAAGTGGTAAAGTCTATGTATTCAACATCATAGCACAAAGTCTAAAGGAGTTCATTTCTTTAGCACAACGTCACATGCGGAACGGACTTAAACAATCCGCATGTAAGCCCGATTCAAACGGTAATCGGTAAGAGCACCTCAAATCTGTTGAAGGCTGAGGATTTGCCAAAAATCCTAAGTCAACGTCTCATACACGTTGCTGTTTAGTCTTTTCACAGGAGAAAGACGAAGTCTACGTATTCAATATCGTAGCACTAAAAGGGTTAACTCTTTTAGCTTAACGTCACATGCGGAACGGACTTAAACAATCCGCATGCTAGCCCGACTCAAACGGTAGTCGGTAAAGGCTTATCAAATCCGTTGATGGCTGAGAATTTGCCAAAAATTCTATAAGTTCGAGTCATTGACGCATCAATTCTATGGATTGGTCTCGTGACTCGAGTATCCGCCACGCTCCAATACCTTAAGAGCTTAAACTGTGTCAAACGTCGAACAGCGCATTACAATGAAGCCTGGACGCCGGACAACGCGTCACAATGAAGCTCAAACGCCGGACGACGCCATCAATCGATGATCAGTTCTATGTTGAATCAACCAACTCGAGCTTAAAAATCAAGAAATCAAGAATCGACTTCAAGTTCAAAATTCCGACGACGGTCAGACAATAAATGCAGCACCAGAACCCCTACAGGCATTCTACAAAGCACCGAATAGCCTGAAGGAATTGAAGGAATCCAGAACAGAAGCCATTCCAAAGTCCCGCTACGCCGACTGAAGGTTGGGACAATCACATCCAAAGTATTCCAGACTCTTCTATAAAAGAACGAGACTGAAATACTTTGGAGGGGGTATCTGTAGGCGTATAAAATTGCCTATAGGTCCCTTATCACAGCTCGACGACGCCAATTTAACAAACGGACCATCGAGCGACGTATCCAAGCATGACCGTTATCCCACTAACGCCGAAGCCAAGCCATACGCAACGGAGCAGGTTAACGAGGCGACGAAGCCAACAAATCTCACCCAAGCATTGGAACGCATCCACTCGCACGCGGAATTAAACCAACGTTTCGGGGAATCACCGAGTCATCTAAACAAGAGAGAACTCGGATGAATCACGATCGAATCAAGATCAGTTTCGGACTCGAACTCAGAAGCGGATTAACTGCCATATTTGAAATCAAGTCAACAAATCGATTCCAGATCAAGTCAACCACAAACCGAATCAAATCCGAACAACGGAGAACCGGAAACACCGGAAAACCCGAACGACGGACGAAACGACGGAACACCCGGGGGCTCCATGGCCGAGCCACCCTAGGGTGGCTCGGCCAAGGCCGAGCCACCCTGAGGTGGCTCGGCTCAGGCCAAGCCACCCAGGGGTGGCTAGGCCCTGTTCTGTGCACGGGGCACAGTAACGAGTGCCTATAAATAGGCCTTGTGCTCATTTGTTTCGGAGGTTGGATTTTGGAGGGTCGAAGCTCTGCCGGATTGGAATCTTAGATCTAAAAAAGATTAGAGCTTTAGAAGATTGAAGACTTAGACTTTGAGATCTGGTGCTCGGCGATCATACACGCCAAATAAGGCAAGAGTTCGAGAGGGATCGGATCTGAGATCTATACGATTTTCCTCCGGATCTAAGCTTGGTTCTTAGATCCCGAGAAGAGTCTCGAATTCGCTTGGTCGATTTCGACACTTGGGCTACTATTTCCTTGGTGAATTAGTACCCCACCCGGCTATTATTTCATTCGTGAGATAATACCCGTCATATCGTGTAGATCCGACCGGATCGAGATCACGCGGTGGTCCACGGCAAATAACCCCGGCGCAGGCAAAGAACCCACACAAAGCGAGTGACCGCATAACAGGAGCTCGCGATTCGTTCGACAAACAAGGATAAAAATTGTAATCTTCCTTTTTTCTTATTTTTGATTTTCATTGTAACCGGATCTTATAGAAAGACCGGATCTTTGTAACCGATAAACAGTTATTGAGATGGTAATGATATCAATGAAGAAAGCAACAAATTTTCCCGCGAACAGCAGCCAAGCATTAGAACGCATCCACTCGCACGCGGAATCAAACTAACGTTTCGGGGAATCACCGAGTCATCTAAACAAGAGCGAACTCGGATGAATCACGATCGAATCAAGATCGGTTTCGGACTCGAACTCAGAAGTGGGTTTACTGCCAAATCAGGAATCGGATATAAACGAATCAAATCCGAACAAGTTAATCACACAGGAACCCGAATCACATGCACAAAGAGGCAAAACAACCGAATGACGGAACCCACACACCCGAGGGGGCTCGGCACTGGGCCGAGCCACCTCAAGGTGGCTCGGCCCAAGCCGAGCCACCCTGAGGTGGCTCGGTGGCCGAGCCACCCCAGGGTGGCTAGGCCCTGTTCCGTGCCCAAGGCACAGGTTTGAGCGCCTATAAATAGGCCTTGTGCTCATTTGGTTCAGAGGTTGGATTTTTGGAGGGTCGAAGCTCTGTCGGATTGGAATCTCAAATCTAAAAAAGGTTGGAGCTTTAGAAGATTGAAGACTTGGACTTTGAGATCCGGTGCTCGGCGATCATCCACGCCAAATAAAGCAAGAGTTCGAGAGGGACCGGATCTAAGATCTACACGATTTTCCTCCGGATCTAAGCTTGGTTCTTAGATCCCGAGAAGAGTCTCGAATTCGCTTGGTCGATTTCGACACTTGGGCTACTATTTCCTTGGTGAATTAGTACCCCACCCGGCTATTATTTCCTTCGTGAGATAATACCCGTCATATCGTGTAGATCCGACCGGATCGAGATCACGCGGTGGTCCACGGCAAACAACCCCGGCGCAGGCAAAGAACCCACACAAAGCGAGTGACCGCATAACAGGAGCTCGCGATTCGTTCGACAAACAAGGATAAAATTTGTAATCTTTCTTTTTCTTATTTTTGATTTTTATTGTAACCGGATCTTATAAAAAGACCGGATCTTTGTAACGCATAAAGTTGTTAACTAAGATGGCAATGATATCAATGAAGAAAGACACGAATTTTCCCGTGAACAGTTGTGCCGTGAGAAACCAAAACAATCACCGAGAAAGGATAAACAAACAACCACAAAGACACAAACAATCACTAACACCAGATTTACGTGGTTCGGCAAGATGCCTACGTCCACAGGGGCAAGGAGGGGAGAGTTTTCACTATTAGAAATCAAGAGGAACAAACTAGGGTTACAAATCTCTCACCAAAACCCATAACAACTCACTCTTGATCTCTCCAATACTTCTAGAATAGAAGCCCAAAGAAAACCCCCTTTCAGATCTTAAACTTCAGCCCTCAAACCCTAGAAACACCCCTTTGGGTATTTATAGGAAACCCAAATGAAACGGGTCTGGAAAACAGACCCAGACTCAACCCGCTTTAGCTGTCGACCGGCACGGTCGACCGCGATCCATCACGGTCGACCGGCCCGGTCGACCGCCCTCCATCCAGCAGCTGCACCCTAGGTCCAGAGAATTCAGCGATCGACTGCGATGGTCGACCGACCCAAAAGCAGAAACTACTGCGGTCGACCGGCCCGGTCGACCGCCACTGATCCAGAAGCCCAGAGCCTCCTGTGCACGAATGCGGTCGACCACACCGGTCGACCGCCTAACCTGTAAACCTAAATCTGAGCCTGAACCCTATGCCAATATCTACACTGCATTTATTGGTAAATTAGTGACTATTTAATATTTAATATGCTCCTGAGATGCATTTACATCTCCGCGGATGGGCAACAAGGGTGCATTTATACGTTTTAAGCCCGTGAATTGAAGCCAGATATTGTTTCCTTCTCATTAGGGCTGTCAAAACGGGCCCAGACTCGGACCTAGCCCGGCGTGCAGCCCGGATCCGGTCGGACCAGTGGCCGGCCCGGACCCGAGAAAAGCACGGGAACCCAGGCTTGGCCAGGCTCCAAGCTCGGGTCTGGGTCCAGGTGGGTTCGGCGAAACCTACACCGAGCCCGGCCCGGCCCAGCCCGGCCAGATTTCTGGCCGGATCAAACTATTCAAGTCCGAACCTACCCGGACTAGACCTAGACCGCACCGTAGGTTGGGAATTGAATCCGATCCAACAGGCAATAAAATGCCCGTTGGACTAGATGACTCAGGCCGGGCCCGACCCTATTCCGTTTGCCTAAATAGCCTAAAACAGCTATTTTTGTTATTTGACCAAAATACCACTAAAATGGTCAAGAAACAACTAAAACTAGAGGGTATTTTAGTCATTTGGCTAGGGGCTGCCTCTATAAATAGAGCGGGTTTTTATTTGATTTTTCCAAACTCATTTTACTTCTCTCTAATACTCTCTTATGCTTTCTAATACTTTCTTATATTATCTTATTCTCTCTTATACTCTCTAATTATGATGACTTCCTCCTTCGAGCATGAAATGCAAATTCCGACTCCTGACACCGAAATGAGTCCTACTACTACTACTCCTATAATTACTACTCTTACTATCGATGTTGATCCTGAATCCGGTGGCAATGATCCAACACTTAGAGCCCTAAAATGTCGAGATCTGATATGTGGAATTTTTTGGAGAAGATAGGAGTCATCAAGGATCAATACGGTAAACTTCTCACCCAGAAAACCAAATGTGCATTGTGCATCCATGTCTTTGAAGCTCATCATAAGAGCAGCACCAATCACCTCAAACGCTATTAGGGAAAATATAATAGAGCTCAAGCAACAACGTCGCAAGGAAATATCTGTCAATCTCTACTCTCTCAATCATCTACATTTGATAGCATCGGTTCCTCCAACTACAACGTAATTAAAGCCAAACATGCGTCATGAGGTTTATCGTTCTTAAAAACCTTCCTTTTACATAATTAGAAGATGATGAATTTGAAGATATGATTAGATATGGTTTTTATCTCCTATTTTAAAATAATTCTCGTCAATCTTGTCAACGTGATATTTTTAAATATTATCAAGAGGAACAAACAAAAATAATTTCTTATTTTCAAATCTTAAACTGTAAATTTTCTCTAACTTTTAATATTTGGACATCTAGAGTACACACTGGTTATTTATGTATCACAACAAGCTGGATTGATGATACTGGGTAAATATTTAAAAGAGTTATTTTTTATCGCATTTGAAGATTCACACACTAGTACTAATGTTGTAAATTTAATAATGAAAGAACCTTCAAGACTAGAAATTTCTGAAAAAAATATTTTCTTTTTCACTAGGTAATGCAAGTAGTAATAATGTAGTTGTAGATCATATCAAATCATCTTTGCTATTGTCATGTCATGGTAATACTTTTCATATTAGATGCATGTGTCACATTTTAAATTTAATTGTTCAAAATGTACTTAATGAAATTAAACCCATGATAGAAAAATTTAGGATTATAGCTTATGTTCATAATACTTCTGAATAAAGACTTAAAGATAAAAATAATTGTGTAGAAGGAAAAAAATTAAAATCCAAATTAATTTCAAAAGATGTTGACCACAGGTGGAATTCCACTTGTACAATGTTAAATGTAGCAATAGAGTATAAAGAAACTATAAATGATTTTATTGTTTTCTATGCTTCTAGTTCTAGCTCTAGTGGTATGTATAGAATAACTGATGATGAATAAACACTTATATGTAGTGTAAAGGAGATGCTACTAGTTTTTTTGAAGCTACTATGTTATTATTTGGTTGTTATTATCCAATTATTACCCAAGTTGCTTCACAAGTTTTAAGTATTCAAACTTATTTTTACTAATTATTGCATGGATAATTACTTTGGAAATATGATTTTTGAAATAGAAAGTAAATTTAATAAGTATTTTAGCCCTATTCCTATTAGTTTTGTTTTGGGGATTCTTATTGATCCATGCTTAAAGGATATTAGCCTTTAAATTTTATTAAAACTTCTTTATATAAGAACATGATAATAGACTCTGATGATGGTTAGACTATTATTACTCTCACTCATCATAATACTATTAAATATTATTTTTTAAAGATTATTTGATGAGTATGTATGTAGATATAGTGTAAATACATCTCAACCTACAGCTTCTACGAGCTCAAGATGGAGCAATTGTAAGATTTTTGATAGGCAATCGTTGATAGCGAGGCTAACTGGTAGTCGTGGATCTGGATCATCATCAAGGGAAATTTCTAAAATTAAATAATATTTAGCTGCACCTTTAGTTATTTCTCAAAATAATATCGATTTTGATATTTTGCAATGGTGGAGAGTACATAGAACGATTTTATATTGTATGCTTTCCATCATGGCTCGTGACTTAATAACAGTATAGGTTTCTACAATAGCTTTAGAATCCGCCTTCAGCGTATCCGGACGTTTGGTCGACGACCACAAAACATCGCTAGATCCATCTACTGTACAGGCAATAATGTGCCTACAAGATTGGTGGAGGGCCGTAAAAAAAACTAAAGGCATCGATCTGATAGTTGATATTAAAAATAGACTTAATGATGTGATGATAAGAGATAGAGAGTAGAAAGTAGTGTGCCTACAAGATTAGTGGATATCGTATTGTCAGAAGCGACTGCAGAGTTGGCATCTGATGCTTCATCATCCGAGGATAATCCTCTATTCATCCTCTGATAGTCCTTACGTCTAGTAGTCCCTGTGTGTAGCCGAGTTAGACGATATGATATGAGGGGGTCTGAACTAGAAGGTCAGGTCGACTTTCCCTTATCAACCATGTTAATCGTGACTGTGGATTGTTTAGGTCCGACAACTTCTAGCTGAAGTCGAGACATTAGTTAGGCTATTTCTGAATTGACTCTTCTTCTTGGAGAAAAGTCGGGGCTAGAACCACTTGAAATAATCGGAGACTTTCCCTTATTGACCATGATGATGGTAACTTCTGGAAGTTCGTCATCTCGAACGATCAATCCTCTTTTGTGGAAACACCTTGATTTGGGCTCTGATGCTTTAATGTAGATCCTTTCGAATACCGAGACTCTCTGTGGAGCGATCTTGAGGTAGCTACATTCTGATAACACTGCTCTAATTAACCTCTCACAAGGGTAGTGAGAGTCCTTTTCTGGGTTATTTCTCTTTCGAGACTTACCACCAGCCTGATAAGACAACTCATCTGTGTTGTGGCCAGAGCAACCTATTGGCTGTTTATCAGGTATAACGTCGTCTTTTGCTAGACACATTTTCTTCTGAATAAGCAACACCTTGTTGGTGTTTGCAGGAGTCACACGTTTGGAATCACACCTTTGTGAGGGTGAAACCCTAACGGGCTCCTGGCCTTCTGTACGCACCCCCAAGCAGGCGGTTATAGGAACAGTCTTGTTAGGAGGTTGTGTACGACCCCCAGCCTGAAGAGTCGCTCGGGATTTGTTCATCAGTCAAGCGTTCTTTGGCAGGAGTTTTGCCTCGATCTTCATGTAGAGGACCCAGACGATCCTTTAATAGAATTCTGAATTTGGAGAGATCCACACTACCGTGTGGCTTCATCGGAGGTGCGGGAGCAGGAGGAGCAGGATCTGTAGTTGACGAAGGTTGAATAGTAACTTCATCTACTTTTGCCTTAGGCGCTGATTTGACCTTTGGTATCCAAATCCATTTATACTTGGGTGATTTCTTAACCGCCTATTCTTTCTACATTTCTTGTGCTTTTCACACAAGGATCTGGGCGTGCGCAAGAACTATGAAGCACTTCTGAATGTACTCCTCTAGAGTGGAACGATTCCGTTTTATATGAATCCATTCGTTAGTAGGTGATTTGGAGAAGAATCCCGAAGCCTGCTGCGGCGATGGTTTAGCCACATGGCATCTCCTGGACTTCAGATCCTCTTGGTAGCGGAGCCCATCCACTTGCTCCAAAGCCTTAGCAAATTGACGAGCGAGACATTGACGGTGCCTCTAACGAGCTCCCTTCGATAAAGTTGGCACGCCTTCAGCAGTTAACTCCTTAATGAAGGCGGTGTCCAGATCTATGGCTTTGGCTACATCGGACGCCGACGGATCGTTGTGAGGTGCTACTGCAGCAGCGGTAGCGGGGAGATCGCCTTCTTGGGTCTTCAAATCTGAAGACCGGCGGATCTTCCGGGAGGAGGAGACCTTTTTGCATTTTCGAGGAGAGGTGGATCTAGAGGGGGAGGAGGCGACATACTCCTCGAACTTCTGTTGGTCGAACTCATATTCGATCTCTTCAGCTACGGGGATCTTGATCGTCGGTTGCGGCATGACAGACTTGGCAGTAAGGCTGTTGGCTTCCACTGTGGTCACCAGCTTGTTTGGGTGAAAAGTTAATGTTTTTATTGTGCAACTTATTACAGCTTTAGTCGTTAGAATAAGTTTAAAAGTCTGATCTTTTTATAAGATCTCTCTACACAATAAAATAAAGAAAATTATAACTCTTCTCAAACAAACACAATAGATATTTATCTACCGCTGCTTGTGTGGGATCTTTGCATGTGCTGGGGACGTTAATATCCATGGACTACCAAGCGATCAGATCAATCCGGAGTTCCGTTGATTCGTGAAGGAATTAAGAAACCAAAGCAATTATCTCGGCAATAGCGAGATAACCACTCTTCCCGAGATCATACCTAGGTATGATCTCAAGGGAAGGAACCGGGCTATGGATCTGACAAACTCCTCTTCCTTATGTCGAAGAACTCAATCCGATCTCCTCCTCCTCTATGAAATTCATGCTCATCAGTCTCTGATTCAGCAGGGCTTCGCCAAGGCTTGAAAATTCCAGATCCTTCCAAATGAAGGCCCTAGGGCTGTATTTATAGGCTTCGGGACCTCCATTTTCGAATAAGAACGACCGATTCAATCTTATCCTCAATTATAACTACTTTATCAAGTTCTTGGATAATATTAGATCAGTTGAAACAAATCTAGATAGTTAACGGTTGGAAATGGCTCAAAATGGCATTTCTGGGCTTGCAGACACCCTCAGTGTCTCGGCCTTGGCCGAAACACCTAGGGTATCTCCGCTAAGGTCCGGGGCATTGTTTTGTGCATCCCATCTGTTTCCGCCGTATCTTCATTGTCCGAACTCGGAATTACGCGATTCAAAGTGAGAAGGAAACCCGACAAGGAGATCTCCAAACTCCCATGGTTAAATCACATGTTGAGTAGATGGGACATGAGGGGCACTTCGTCTTTCGTAAGTGAAGCATAGCTCCCGATTAGTTCGTATCTTTGTTATTCTGTAGTTCCGTTGCTTCACACGGTTCGTCGACTTACTTCATGCGCCCGATGTCAATTAAGTTTCTGTAACTCAGATAGTGACGTTCATTATCTTCTCTCTACTTCAAGTTGCGTGCGAGAGCCTGTAGGTAATTTTTGATACCTACAGTTATGAGTTGTGAAGGTTATGAGTTGATTTTAATAACAAACTCATTACTGAGGTTCACAACCAACTCATAACCTTCACAACCAATTCATAACCTTCACAACCAACTTATAAGCTTAACAACCAACTCATAATCTTCACAACCAACTGATAACCTTCCTTCTTAACTATCATAACCTTGACAATAAACTCATTATAGTAAAATAATAACAATATGTAAATTTACAAACTCTGTTATAATTTCAAGTCATCAATTTCATAACTCTCTACTGTTTATTTACATATTGTTGTAATTTTTTTTAAATCGATGACTTGAGATTAAAGTAGAGTCTATAAATTTACATCTTGTTGTATTTACTGTAATGAGTTTGTTGTTAAGATTATGAGTTGGTTGTGAATGTTATGAGTTGATTGTTAATGTTATAAGTTGGTTATGAAGGGTATGAATTGGTTGTAAAGGTTATGAGTTGGTTGTGAACTTCGATAATGAGTTTGTTATTAAAATCGACTCATAACCTTTACAACTAACTCATAACCTTCAAAACCAACTCATAATCTTAACAACCAACTCATAACCTTCACAACTGACCCATAACATTCACAACCAACTTATTGATCGCACTCTGAGAAGAGAAGAAAAAGAAGAACTGGTATTTCTGAGGGACTCCGATAATGGGTAAGAGGCTTTTCTTTTGATTTTCGTTATGTTTTCTCAAGGAGAATGATCCTCCTTATATAGGGGCTTAACCCATCATCTCTACCCCTCAGATCCGCCCCCAAGAGAGATTTTCTCTCAACCACTCATGATTCACGTTCTCCACCATTCTCCCAACAGAGAAACAGTGGTTGATTTGGTCATCAATGACCAAGTCAAGCTAACATCTCCCACTTGACCAAATTAACCATGTGATATGCCTCCCACTATCCGTAAGATCAGATGTTTTTGCTTACCATTACTCCCACTATCCGTAGAGAGTAACTCTTATTTTATTATTTATGAAATTTTACTTAGACTTATTTATTCCTAAGTCCCATCAAACTTACATGTTTGATAAAAGATTCTGCTGGTATTCCTTTTGTCAAAGGATCAACAATCATATCTGTAGTAGGGATATAAGTCACTTTGACTTCTTCTTTTTTTACAATATCTCGAATATAGTGATACTGTATCTTAATATATTTTTCTTTGGAGCTATTCGCACCACTATTAATTAAGCGAATTGCTGCTTGATTATCACAATAAATATTAATAGGTCCTTCCAACAAATTGAGATCAAGATTAATCAAAAACCGTCTTATCCAGACAGCATGTGTAGTTTTCATACTACAAGCTATATATTCAGCTTCTTGTGTATATCTAGCAACACGCCCTTGTTTCTTGCTACTCTAAGAAACAGCTCCTCCTCCAAAGATGAATAAGTGTCCCGAAGTGGACTTTCCATCATCTTTATCATCTCCGAAATCAGCATCGGAATAACCAAGGAGTTCAAGCGAATCAGCTTGATAAACTAATCTATGAGTCAATGTACCTCTGATATACTTCATAATTCTTTTAACAGCTTCCCAATGAGCTGGTCCTGGATTACTTTGATATCTACTGACTAGACTCACAGCATATGCTATATCACGTCTGGTGCACAACATTGCATACATCAAGCTTCTAATTGCTTGAGCATAAGGAACATCTAATGGCTTCTGTCCCTCTCCAGGGCTTTGCTCTTTACATAATCTCTTTCCCATAACCAACGGAGTTGGTGCCGAATTGGAATTTTCCATTCCAAACCTTTTAAGAACTGATCTTAAATATTTTTCTTGGTTTAAACTTAGCATTCTAGACTTTCTATCTCGAATTATTTGAATTCCAAAAATATATGATGCATCTCCTATATCTTTCATCTCAAACTTTTCGCTGAGATCTACCTTGGTTTTATTCAACATTTCTATGTCATTTCCAGCGAGCAATATATCATCCACATATAAGGATAATATAGTAAACTTGCTCCCACTTTTCAAGACATATACACATTTATCTAATTTATTTTGAATAAAACCAAGTTTAGTAACTGCATCATGAAATTTAAGATACCATTGTCTAGAAGACTGTTTTAAACCATATAGAGATTTTATTAATTTGTAAACTTTATGTTCCTGTTCTTTCACCTGAAAACCTTCAGGTTGTTGTATATATATTCCTTCCTTCAACTCTCCGTTAAGGAATACAGTTTTAACATTCATTTGGAATAACTCCAAATCAAGATATACAACAATAGCCAAAATAATTCTAATGGATGCAAATTTAGCTACAGAGAATATGTCTCCTGAAAATCTTTTCCTGCCTTCTGGTTATAACCTTTGACAACTAACCGTGCTTTGAATTTATCAATAGATCCATCCACACGATATTTCTTTTTGAGCACCCATTTGCATTCTATGGCTTTTCTATTTTCTGGTAGATCACATAACTCCCATACCTTATTCTTTTCTATGGAATCATATTCTTCTCTCATAGATTCTAGCCATAAAGCTGATTCATGCGATTTCATCGCATCAGAAAAGGTTAAGGGATCTTGTTCTTCTACATTTGTATCTACCGAGAAACATGATGGCTCACATGAATACAAATAATAATCATTCAACCATGAAGGTTGTGTTCTCGGCCTTTTGTTGCCTACAACCGATTAATTAGGTACATTGTTTTCCATAGATATTTCATCGTTTTCAAGGTTAGGTTCATTCACAATATCAGGGTCATTAGTGGGAATAATACTGTAATAATCATCATCTATTACAGTTAGAGGTTCTGTTTCCTCTTGAACTTGTTTCTCTTCCTCTAGATTCTCTAGAAATATAGCATCTCTGCTTTCAATGACTCTTTTTTCTTTATTGTAGAACTTATAACCTTTTGATTTTTCTGAATATCCTATGAATCTACACTTTATTGTTTTAAAATCCAACTTATCTCTAAGTTGACATGGAATGAGAACATGGGCTATAGATCCCCACTTCCTGAGATGACTCAAATTAGGTTTCCTCTTATTCTATAATTCATAAGGTGTAGATATAACTGATTTGGTGGGAATTCTATTTAAAATGTAGTTTGCAGTTAACAATGCTTCTCCCCAAAAGTTTTTAGAGAGACCAGAATGAGACAACATGCATCTAACTACATTAAGTAATGTTCTGTTTTTTCTTTCAGCAACATCATTCTGTTGTGACGTATACGGCATTGTTGTATGCCTTTTAATTCCATGTTGAATACAATAACTCTCAAATTCTTTAGAGTTATATTCCCCACCTCTATCAATTCTTAAAATTTTAATTTTCAATCCAAGTTGGTTTTTAACTTTTGTCTTATATCTCTTAAAACAGTCAAAAGCTTCTAATTTTCTGGATATAAGATAGACGTGTGCAAACTTAGAATAATCATCTATAAAAGTAATAAAATATTCTTTATTACTATGAGTTTTGACACTTAGGGGACCACAAATATCCGAGTGTATCAACCCTAAAAGTTCATTGGCTCTCTGTCTGCCAATAAAAGGTTTTCTAGTCATTTTACTAGTTAAACAATGTTCACATGGTGATAATTGAACATTAGATAGTGCAGGAAGCAAGTTCATTTTGATAATTTCGTTCATTTTTGAAATACTAGCTTGTCCTAATCTAGAATGCCACACTTCAGACTCAGAAATATAACAGGACAAGTAGTTCAAATTTGAAATTTCATTATCAGAATTATTACGAACTACTGGAAGAATGCATAATTCATACTCGGGCACATATTTTCCCATAGCATACACTTTATTATTCTTACCTATGGAAACCCTGTTATTATAGAACCTAACTTCCAGTCCTTTCTTCATCAGGCTAGGAACAGAGATTAGATTGCGCCGAATTCCTGGCGCATAGAACACATCTTTGAGGACAAGAATATTGTCCCCAAGATCCAATCTATACGATCCAATACCTTCTACATTGAGATAGGTATTATTTCCCATATAGATTCTCTGTTCTCCTTTCTTAAGCTTAGTGAATTCTATGACTCCTTTCTTATCCTTTGTGATATGCCTAGTTGTACCGGAGTCAATCCACCAACCACTGATATCCGTCATCATAGCATTACATTCCGTCACACCGACGAATTCTCTTTTGCTAGTACCCCCTTGTTCTGGATGCTTATAGCCTCCCTTATTCTCCTGCTTTTCACCTTGTGGGCAATTGGGTTTGAAATGTTCGAACTTTCCACAATTGTAGCAGGCTCCGCGGGGTACTTTCTTTCTCTTGAACTGCTGTGACTTCGGTCCTCGTGTTTGTGGTTTACTAGGACCAGGGTTTTTATAGCTTCTAGTATTATGCCTCTGGCGGACATAATTCAGCTCCTACTGCACTATATTCAGTTTTACTTCCTTCCTACTGGCTAATAAGTCTTGATCTATCGCTAGGTGCATAGGAAGATCAGTGGCAGACTTAATGGTAGGATTCATTCTTAACGTGGTGGCAGCCATAGCAAGTGAAGGGGGAAGACTATTCAAAATGGTTGTCACTTGCATTCTTTCTGGGATTTTGGTCCCAGCAGTGGATAAGTCCTTAGCCATGACAATCATTTTGTTTATATGTTCTACGACATTGTCTCCCTCTTGCATACGACAAGTATTATACTTATGCAAGAGGAGTTGAATGTTAACTTCAAAAGCAGTATCATATTTTTCTTTTATTGCATTCCACATGTCCATGGAAGTTTTATAAGTTTCAAAAACTTTAATTAAATTATCTTCCATGGACATGAGCATAAGACTTTTCACTTTTTTGTCTTTTGACTTCCACTACTCAAACCCTTTCCTTTCTTTAGGTGTTGATTTATCAGTAAGGGTTGGAGCAGTGGTTTCGATTACATCATCAATGTTGTCATGAATAAGAGCATATCCTATTTTTCTATGCCACATATCATAATTACTGCCATTAAATTTGTTACTTTTCCCTAGTTCTGATAGAACGAGTTTACTAGCCATTCGGTAGAGAACTAAA